>JAOTQR010102943.1:0-28294 GCA_025774065.1 Solanum ossicruentum | reverse complement strand
TTCAAGAATTGATGCAAATTTGACCAAACCATAACATGATTTATTTAAATAGCATTAGTACATATAAAATATGGGGTTACAGCTTTACTAGTGGATCCATCTAGGACAAGATACCAACAATGTGGGGTCAAGTATAGTTTACCTTGGCAGGTAGACCACACCTTCTTTGATGGGAAATCATGCATCGAGATCCCGTGTAATAGCTCACTTGGTCTTTTATGTCACTTAAGGTCTCCTCCTATATAAATATGTTAACTTATGCAAGCTGATGATCTACATGCATGTTTTAACTCAAGCATTGATTATACATGTCATACTGAGCTTATATAAATTTCTTGTTATTATACATCTTGAATATTATGGCTTATGTAACTGTTACATTGCACCCCAAATACTTTGAAACGACCATAGAAAGTGCCTGAAAACGTGCCTCGGAAGTGCTCGAAATCTCAATTTCCTTATATCTCAAAATCCATGCGTAATATCAAAAATCCGGCTTCATATTCTTGATCAAGGATAAATATTGTGTGGGGGATGGGTCTAACCCTGATTTTAGAGAAACTGTTTCAAAATTTAAAAATCGCAAATTCAATTTCCAGAGAGGTTTTTGCTCCCAAGGCACAACACGCCAACGGCACACCTCTGTGTCATTTTTAGGGACTGTTTTGTTGTTTTGGTCCAAGGTTCTTAGCTCTTGGGCCTAAGTCTTCCCATCTGTGAAAATACCTATACTTATTTATATTTCACTTTCATATCATACAAGACATTCCCCAATACTCTCTCTAACACTAAGACAAATATTTCACTCAAAATTCAAGTGTCAAATCTCATTCCGGATATTAAGGATTTCATTCAAACTTCAAGTTTCTATTTCAATCTTCATCAAGGAATTCTCAAAAAATAAGGTATGTGGGTTTCAACTATTGGGTCCTTTCACCCATGGTGCCCAAACTCCTTTTTACATAAATCTCATTTTTTAAGTTTATTTACTTATGGGTTTTACTTACTGTGAATTTGACTATGAACTATGTTGGGGAAAGCGATGACTGTTTAAGCTTGTTTTGAGCTATGAATCTTAGATATATCTTAAGAGTTAATGGACTTTGATGTATATTACATAAGGGTATTATAGAGTGTTGGTTGGTTGTTTTGCATGACTTCGCTCTTGAATTGCATGATTTTACAGTAGTATCACACAACCACCAAGTGTTTGATAAAATATCCATATTATTTTCTTGAGTTGTTAAAGGCCTAATGCATGGAATAAGAGTTAAGTCACTTTATGATGATGAAAGGATTGTATATATGTATTGATTTCATGAGAAGCATCTATTGTATTGTGAGTTGACCATAGCCAATTAAGAGGTTGGTACCTCAATCACTTTTGACGGAGGGTGGTCATGTTCGTCCACTAATTGAGGGGTTGGTACCTCAATCTCCTCAGAGGGGAGTGGTAAACCATCAGCTAATTGAGGGGTTGGTACCTCAATCACTTCTAATGGAGAATGGTCATGTCTGTCAACCAATTGAGAGGTTGGTACCTCAATCACTTCTAAGGGGTGGTCTACCTTGGATTCCAACTACTAAATTTTTTTGTATATGATGAAGGTCTCTTCCTTCACATGTAATATGTCTATATAAGCATGTTTTACTTCAAGCATCATTCTTACATGACATATTATTATTATGCTATCCATTGCTTATGATATTGCATTTTGCCTATGTTGCCTAACTCTGATAGCATTGCATCCTACATACTTAGTACATTCAAACATACTAACGCATACTCTATGCCCACATAATGTTACCATGTAGGAATCGGAGCTCCACTTGACCATCCTCCTCCTCCACGTGGCTAGTACGATTTCTCTCAAAGAAAGTTGGTGAGTCCTCAACTCCGAGGACATGCATCTCTTGATTATGCTGTATATTGACTAATTTTATGTTGGCTACTTATAACTATGTGGGTGAGCTTGGTTGCTTGTCTTGTCCCCAACTATGTTCTATGTTTAGAGGTGTTGTTGGACAAGTATATAATGATGCTATGAGCTTTGATCCTCTTTGAATCTTTTAATATCTTATGATATGAAAGATGTTCCTTAACCCTGTGTTCCCTTTTTAACTATCTCTTATTGTTGTTGTATTGCTTCCGCGTCTAAGGATGTGTAATGATATCTTAAGAGGCTTGATTGGGGTCCCTTCAAGTTCTCAAGTCGTGATAAAACTTGATATTAGAGCACTAGGTTGTTAATGGTCCTCGGCATACAACACAATGCATTGATTAGAGTCGTATTCATGGTTGTGTTGTGTACCACAACTATGAGTAAGAGGGTATGAGACATTCTAGGAAATGTTTCCCTTCTTCTTACTCTATGTCGTGTTATAGAAGTTAAGGTAATGTTTCCCACTAATGATTATTCTTTGTTATACTAGATCATACCAACACAAGAGGAAGAAGAGCCTGGACACCCGAGGAACAATCGGCACATGGAGAGCTTTGGGATGTTCTCACCTTGCTAGCTCTAGTTATGGCTAATCAAGTCAATCAAGGGGCTCAAACCCCTCATGCTCCTACTCCAGCATCTCAGGTGAGAGACTTATAAGGATGAACCCACTGGATTTCAATGGGTCTAAGGTGAATGAGGACCCTCAAGAGTTAATTGAATAGGTATAGAAAGTGTTGTCTATCATGGTTGTGAGGTCAGAGGAGAAGGCAGAGTTGGCGGCTTACCAACTCAAGGTGCTGGCCCAAATATGGTGTACTTAATAGAAGGAGGAGAAGGGGAATAACAATGTGATTCTATGGGAGGAGTTTAAGGAAAATTTCCTCAATCGATTCTTTCCTCTTGAGCTTAGGGAGGCCAAAATGATGGAATTCATGAATTTGAAGCAAGGATCTATGAGTGTGAGGTAGTATGCCCACAAGTTCAACCAACTCTTCAAATATTCTCCCCACTTGGTTGTTGGCTCGAGGTCTAGGATGAAAAAGTTCATGATGGGTGTATCCAATCTGGTGAATAAGGAGTGCTGGGCCGCTATGTTGATTAAAGACATGGATTTGTCCCGCTTGATGACTTATGCCAGAAAATTGGATGGGAAGAAATTGAGAAAGAGAAAGGGTCATTAGGCCAAGAGGGCCCACTTTGAAGGTAAGTTCTAAAGTTACAAGGATGGCCGACTTCATCAAGGCCAAGGGTCTTCTTATGCTCCTAATAGAAGATTTGTCAATGACTACCCAAGGGCCCAAGGTGATGGTGGAGTGGTGCCTAATGCTATGTGTCCAAAGTGTGGTAGGGGTCATGGTGGCCCATGCTTGAGGGATATCAATGCTTGTTTTGGTTGTGGGGAAGTAGACTACAAAATGATTAATTATCCACAAAATCACAACAAAGGTAAAAATGTTCGTCCACAAGGTCAGGGTGCTAATGTGGTCCCTTTGGGGAGAGGGGGTCAACAAGGTGATGCCCCAAGGCACAATCGGTTCTATGCACTCCATGAGAAACAAGGGGTTGATGATGTGCCCCATGTCATTACCAGTATGTTAAAAGACTTTTATTTTGATGTGTATGCATTGATAGACCCAGGTGTCACTCTTTCTTTTGTTACTCCTTTTGTTCCCAAAATATTTCATGTTAAGCCCGAATTGTTGTATGAGTCTTATGAGGTGTCCACTCCCATTGGTGCATCTATTTTTGCTAGAAAGGTCTATAGAAATCATCCCATTTGCATTTTGCATAAAATATTGCCTTGTGATCTCGTTGAGTGTGATATGGTTGATTTTAATGTCATTCTTGGGACAGATTGGTTGCATGCATAATATGCCTCTATTGATTGTAGAACCCATAGGGTCAAATTCCAATTCCCAAATGAGCTTGTCCTTGAGTAGGAGAGTCATGATGTGGTGGTCAAGGGTAGGTTTATCTCTTGCATTAAAGCCCAAAAGTTGATCTCTAAGGAGTGTATCTATCATCTTGTAAGGGTTAGGGATGTTGAGTCCAAAGTCCTCCCTATAGAGTCAGTTCTGGTGGTAAATGTGTTTCTTGATGGCTTTCTTAATGACCTTCCTGGTGTTCCTCCTGAAAGGGAAATAGATTTTAGCATAGACCTCCTCCCTGTTACTCAACCCATTTCTGTTCCCCCTTACCATGGCCCCAGTGGAGTTAAAGGAGTTGAAGGAGCAATTGACGGACTTCTTGGAAAATGGCTTTCTTAGGCCTAGCCAATCACCTTTCAGTGCATTGGTGTTGTTTGTGAAAAAGAAGGATAGGCCCCTTAAAATGCGCATTGACTATTGACAACTTAATAGGGTCACCATAAAGAATAAGTATTCTCTACAAAGGATTGATGACTTGTCTGACCAACTTCAAAGGACTATTCACTTCTCTATGATTGATCTTCGGTTCGGGTATCATCAAGAGAAGGTGAGGGAGTATGACATTTCCAAGATGGCCTTCCGAACAAGGTATCGGCATTATGAGTTTGTTGTTATGTCTTTTGGGTTGAGCAATCCACCAACTATCTTCATAGATCTTATGAATAGGGTCTTTAAACCCTAGCTTGTTTTATTTGTTGTGATGTTCATCGATGATATTTTGATCTACTCTCATAGTGAGGAGGACCATGTGAGTCATTTGAGGGTAGTACTACAAAAATTGAGAGAAGAGAAGTTGTATGCTAAGTCTGAGAAGTGTAAATTTTTGTTAAAGGAGGTTTCCTTTCTAGGTCATATGTGTCGGGGCATGATATTAAGGTGGTTCCTAAAAAGATGGAAGTGATTAGAAGTTCGCCTAGATCTTTGACTCTATCTGATATTAGAAGCTTCTTAGGCTTAGCGAGTTTCTACCGGAGGTTTGTAAATGGGTTATCGTCTATTGCTTCTCCTATAACTAAGTTGACTCAAAAGAAGGCTAAGTTTGTGTGGACCAATGAGCATGAAAATAGTTTCCAAACCTTGAAGGATAAGATTGTCTCTGCTCCTATGTTGTCTCTACCGGAAGGATCGGAAGGGTTTGTTGTGTATTGTGATACCTCCCGAATTGGTTTAGATTATATTTGTCACGAACCACGCGTAGGACCTCCCGAATTGGTTTAGGTTGATGATGAACTTGGAGAATTGGTTGATGATCTTCAACGAAAGTTGGAGAGCATTCTTAGAGAGAGAAATTTTGCATTTGGTGAATTTTAAAAGAATGGGATGAAATTGACGTTCACTTAATAGGATGATATAGTCCGAAAAGCTGTCCAGGTTTATTGAATGACATATAAGGAAATGTCTAAATAATCCTCAATTTAAAACTGAGAATGGGACAGAAATCATAACACAGATTTGAGACGCGGAGGTGATTGATCACAATTCATTTTAAAGAAATTCTAGTGTTGATAAGATTTGGTCAGATTTTGACTTGGGAACATTTTGAGACCATTGACTAGGTATGTGACACGTCCCTGTCGTGAGCCCTTCAGGAGAAGGGTTTTTTAAAAAAAATTTTATTTTGCAAAATATGCCTCTGAAAAAATCCTATGGGACTAACTTTGCAATATTTTACCTTATTATATTGTATTTCAACCTCAAAATATTTGAAATATTCATTATATTACTTTTAAATTTTCACTTTGATTTGATAAAATGGCACATGATTTTAGTTATGTCTTATCTCATGATTTACCCCGTACTTATATTATTATGGTCTTGCATCTCATGACTTAGGCATCATGTTACTTCATGTTAATTCATGCATTTGCTCACATACTTAGTACATTCAAAGTATTAATGCATACGTTTTTGCCTACATATTTTATAATGTAGGGTCTATCACTCCATGCTCTTCTAATGGCTAGTTCGAATTCCACTGAAAACTTTGCTTGGTGAATCGTCATACTATGAGGGCGAGCCCATTATGTTTTCTTTTATTACTTTGAGACTATCTTTCTCTTTGAGTTTGGATGAGTTAGGTCTTATCCTATGCTCACTTCATAGTTATAGAGGCATGGACTTGAAGTGTAATCTCATTTATTTGGGAATTCAGTTGATTTCTTTCATTGCTTAGATTATTATTGCTTGAGAGTTTATCTCCATTTTATCTTAAATTATGGTTGATACTTTAATTACCTTATGTATGTTCACGAATGGTATGCTAAGATTGCTTGATTGGGGCCTCTCAGGATTTCGATCATCATGTCATACCTAGGATCTAGCTTGACTCATAACAAAAAGAGAAAAAAGTAAGGAAAAGAAATTTCTAAACTAATTCTTTTGTTGCTATATTATAATTTCTTTTCTTTTTTTTTTGTATCTCTAAAATAAATTGGTGCATGTATGATAAATTTTGCAATAAAATAAGTAAAATAATAAATTTAAAATTAGTTGTTGAATCAAGAAAAAAATACATGAATGAATTTTTTTAATAAATTATTAAAAATAAATTTAAAATTAATTTTTTCACTTCTTTAAGAGGAAACGAGTACATTTGAGCGATTGTATAACAAGAGAGGTTTATATAAGCTACATTTATAATGACGAGTATATCAACTCTAAATGGAAAAGTTGAGGGGTATATTAGAGTCTTTTTCCAATTATTAATTATGATTATAATTTCACCAGTAAACATTAATAATGTTTACTGTTTTTTATGATAATACTTTCTATCCTTAGCTTGAGATCCTTTATTTGGGAATAATTTATTCCGGATTTAACTATTCCATGACGAGAATCCTAGGAAAGTCATACCATCATACACATACAGATTGAATGACTTATTCCATCACTATAGTATAAATTATGGGATATATAATTCAAGGATTACATAATACCTCCAACCAAATAACGGATAAAATAATTCTGCGATTTATCATGAAATTTATACTTTATTACTTACGTCAAACAACTCCTTAAAACTTTCTCTAATAAGTTGATTATTGCACAAGTCACTAAAGCAAAAGAACAAGAGATATCAAATGCAGAAGATGAATACAAAAAAAAAACTGATGAAGAACCTCAACATACTGGTACTTGGGGTGAGATATATAAAGGAATCAAATTGTAAAGTTCATAAACCATCTTTACGAGAAAGGTGTTGAATACCCTTTGCCGAAAGTTTGGTTAAAAAATGCATCAATTCAAGCGGTATATAATTACTAGGAGGGTGAAATTTATGAAATAACCTAATTGTAGAATTTTAACTTGAAATTTTTAATCTTTAATTAAATTTAAATGCAAATCATAGATTTAATTCTATGTCAATATTGTATTGCTCCTTCCATTTTATTTTATATGGCATAATTGGAGATGACACAAACAAGAAAGACTTTTGAGGTTTGTGGTCAAAAATAATTCTTAGATATTTATAAATGGGAATTTTCACTGCAAGAAAAAAGATTTTTAATGACCATTTATTAATGAAGGTGTCACGACTCGGTCCTCGTCATGATAGTGCATGTTGGTTCCACCTATAAGCATGCTAATTCCCAACCCAATGGTACATATTCTAGCTCTCTAGTTCAAACCCAATCGATACAACAATAATATATATGCCGAAAGTTATCCAGAACCTGGAAGTCAACTGTACAGAACTATAATAGAGATAGGGACATCTCATATACATATATTAATAATTGTAAAATATACAAAACCAAGAGTGCAACTACAAATACAAACTATACTATACAAGGCCGATGTTTGGATACAAAAGACGGTCATCAACAGAAAGGAGACTATGAAAAAGCTAGAGCTGCCGATGCTTACCAAAAGTCTTCTAAGTGCTCCTGAAGTTCCCATATCAGCTATCACGGCTCGCAACTCGATGTGCACAACGGTAAGATGCAAAAGTAGGGGTAACTACTAGAAAAGGCACCGAATATGCATCATCGGTCAACCAAGTAAAATAATAACCATATACAGAGCCTAAATATAAAGAGAACTGAAGCAGTGTAGCAAAACGAACTCATGTCAAGGCATAGACATGTCTGGGAACCCTCAAACTACAACTGAACCAATTGAACTGAAGAACAATGATAACCTAAAAGAGCTTAAGTACTGAATATTGATACTGGCTAACGAACACTGGGTAGGCAAATACCACAACTGCCCCCAACTGAGGCATAGTGTTATATACGAGTGTGAAACACTAGTATTTATGCTTGTATGCCAACTGGTCCCCCAGAAGCCCAAAAGGTACACCCGCGCACAATAATCATGCTGACAGAAAATCACAGAATCCCTCATAACCATCACAGAATCCTATAGAACCATCATATAACCCTGCTCTACACATCATCAGAACAAGGATCAGTTATATGTAGGTGTATAGCCCTAGCCTAATTCGACCATTCTCAGGGAATCACTAGAATTTTATTCTGAGGTTTTTTACTAGGACATTACTCAAAAATAAATTTTCATGGCTATAAGTCCCCTGTTAACTCAAAAATTCATACTCTTGAATAAGTCGATCAATAATCCCCCCCAATAGTCCCGTGGTCACTATACACATGCTTAAATCAACATAATAACATCAAAAACATATAAATGACCTAGAGGGTCATTACAACATCCCCCACTAATAAGACTTTCGTCCACGAAAGTATGAACACAGGCATACGTATAGGCTCAAATCCATACCACAAGTATAGAAGTCATAAACATGTTTTGTATGCTACAATAATTTAGTAATGTCGTCATTATCTAACCATCCCCAGTATATATATAACAACGAGTCGGTGCCATAATTCTAAAATAAAGTCTCAAGAATTCACTATTTGTCCTATCTGGTTAATCAGCAGATAAGTCATGAGGATCAATCGGCTAGACATACCTGTCCTTACTACGTAACAGATGCTCGGATAGTCATGGTTATTCAAATGGTACTTGTGGTTTACATATAAGTGATTCCCACAATCAACCACAAATGGCCCACAAGCTAACCAAATAATTGCGTATAATATCTAATATGCTCTCATTCACACGCAGGGCCAAAACCCCTACCCTTGATGTCCAATCCACCTGGCATCGCCACCGTACACTGACCAATGCAGCAAATACCCAACAAGATACCCACTCAAAAGGCTCTTTGTACTTCCCTTTGGTACCCTGACATTCGTATCTCAATTCTCAGACATGGTCCTCAGTAGTTATTACCATTCAACCCTTCATTCTATAGCATCTTACAATAAACCTCGTGGTAAGAACCACTAAAGTAGCCACCAATGCTTATAAGTCACCAAATTCATGCTACACAACATAGCAGTCAGCTGAACGAACACCCTCAACCACTCATTATGGCCACAAAAATCTGGGTACAAACCCCCCTCCATAATGTTTTCCACCAAAACCTCCCTTAACAATATTTGCCCATCATTTAATTCAATAAAAACATTATGGAGTACATGTAACTCATCATTTTCTACTAAACTATATGACAAGGGTTCTTAAGTTGATGATGAATTATGGAATGATTTGCAACTCAAGTGTTTTCATGAAAATTATGGGCTCCCAAGCATGTATTAAACTCATGAAAGGTTTCTACGATTTACAAGTGAAAAGTTGAGCCTTATTCTATAATTCTACCCTCTTTTAAGCAAATTATGTGTATTTAAGGGGTCAAGCATGATTACGATTTTACCCTCATGATTCAAACTAAGCTGACTAGTAGGGGTCAAGCATGTTAAAAGTTTCTTTCCTCATATGGAATGTTACTAGAATGAGTTAAGTCCATGTATTGTTGTATACCCTCTAGTATAAGGTATATGCGCATATAGTGGACAAGTATGTGAACGAACTACTTATGTCAGGTTATAAAGTCTTTACTGGTTATTTATGTTACAATTAAATCTATAATTATTTCAAGTGTTCCATAGGGCTAGACTTAGCACAGATTAAGGCTTGAGGTGGAGGCTCGACTCAAAGGGTCCTTATATAAAGGCTAAGTTTCTAAACTATGTGCCACCATAGGATTATATTATTTCCCTAAATGGGTGTTACTAGTGGATCCATCTAGGTCAAGTATGGTTTACCTTGGCAAGTAGACTACACCTTTTTTGATAGGGTATCATGCATCGATATTCCAAGTAGTAGCTCGCTTGTATTATATGTCGGTTAATGTCTCCTCCCACATATGTATATTGTATTATGCAAAATGAATCTTTATATGCATGTTTTATTACAAGCATTGATCATGCATGCCATATTGAGATTATATCCATTGTCTATGATTATGTATTTTGAATATTATGGTTTATGTATTTGTTGCATTGTATCCGGCAAACTTAGTACATTCCAAGTACTAAAACATACTCCATACCTACATGATATCACCATGTAGGGATCGAAGCTCCTATTGATCATTCTCCTCCACACGGTTAGTTCAGTTTATTTAAAGAAAGCTTTTTATGAGTCCTCAATTCCGAGGACATCATCTGTTTTCCTTCCATGCTATGTTGAGACTTGTACTAATTTTTGGATACTTATTACTTGTGAGTGAGCTCGAGAAGTGTCTTGGCCTCCGCTCCATTCCATGTAGAGGTGTTATTGGATCATATGGTATTCTATGCTTTGAGTATTACTCTAATCATGTTTATGTTGGTATGAAAGCCTTCTTTAGTCCCGCTTCCCTTTTCATAAATGTCATTTCTTGTTGTTTAGTTTGCTTCCATAACCAAGATATGTGAAGGATATGCTAAGAGGTTTGTTTGGGATTCTTTTGGGTTTTCATTTGTCGTGTCACATCTAGACCCTAGGCTTGGGTCATGACAAGCTTGGTATTAGAGCACTAGGTTGTTAATGGTGCTTAGGAGTCCAACAAATCTCATCAAGTACAGTCTTCTTCATGGTTGTGAAGCATGCCACAACTCTAAGTAGGAGGCTATGAGGCATTTTAGGATATGTTCCACTTCTTTATGATCTATATGATACTCTAGGTGTAAAGGTAAGGCTTTCTCCCCTAACGAATGCTCTTTTACACTCTTAGATAATACCACTGCTAAGAGGAAGACAACGGAGGGCCTGCACACCCGAGAAGTGTACGGCTCTTCAAGCTTCTCAAGGAGAAGGGGCTATACAAGTTGAGTTCCAAAATGCCATCACCATATGGCCCATGTTATGACCAACCAATTGAATCAAGGGGCCAAAGCCCCTCATGCTCCTACTCTGGCCTCAAGGGTGAGAGACTTCATAAGGATGAACCCTTCGTTGTTTTATGGGTCCAAAATAGAGAAAGATACCATGAGTTTACTGATGAGGTATATAAGGTGCTTGCTATCAAGGGGATGAATTTAAAGGAGAAAATGGAACTAGCAACCTACCAACTCAAATTTGTAGTCTAAATTTGGTTTTCTCAATGGAAATTATAGAGGGGAAACAATGATGTAATTCATTAGGAGGAGTTCCAAGCTACTTTCCTTAACCAGTTCTTCACTATTGAGTTGAGAGAGGCTACAGTGATGGAGTTCATGAATCTCAAAAAAGATTCCATGAGTGTGAAGGAGTATGTACTCAAATTTAACAAGCTCTCAAAGTATGCTCTTCATTTGGTTGATGATCATACGGCAAGAATGAACAAGTTTTTATCGAGGGTATCCGACTTAATGAATGAAGAGTGCTACACTGCTATGCTTGTGAGTGATATGGACTTGTATTGGATCATGATATATGTTGAATAACGTGAGGGGCGTAGCTTAGGAAGAGGAGCAGTGGGGAGCCCTAGAGGGCTCAGTTTGATGGTGGCTTCCAAGGCACCAAGGGTGGTCGTTTTCATCAATGTTACAAATTCCAAGGCCAAGTGTCCTTTAATGCTCTAAACAAGAGGTTTCTAATGATAGGGTTTCTAATCCAAGGGTTCAAAGTGGTAATGATGGGATGACTAATACTAGGTGCCAAAAGTGTGGCAGAAATCATGGTGGTCTATGCTTAAGGGACTCCAATGCTTGCTATGGTTATTATAAAGTTGGTCACAAGATCGTTGATTGCTCAAATGCTCAAAACAAGGGTAGGGAAGGTCATCCTTAAGGCCAAGGTGCTAATGTGGGTTAAAGGGCAAAGGGAGGCTAACAAGGAGGTGCTCGAAGACAAAATCAGTTCTATGCTCTTCAAGGAATACAAGGAGTGGATGAGGTGCTTGATGTTGTTACCAGTATGTTAAAGGTTTTTTGATTATGATGTGTATACATTGTTAGATCTGGATGCCACTCTTTCTTTCATTACTCCTTTTGTTGCCAATAATTTTCATATGTGTCCTGAGTTGTGCGAACCTTATGAAGTGTATACTCCCTTTGGTGAGTCCATTATCACTAGACGATCTATAGGGATTTTCTTGTGTCTATTACATAGAGTCTTGCCTTGTGATTTTATTAAACTTGACATGGTGGATTTTGACATTACTCTTGGTTGATTACATGCATATCATGTTTCCATTTATTGTAGAACCCGTAAAGTTTGATTGCAATTCCCTAATAAGCCCCTCTTTGAGTGGGAAAGTTGTAATGTGGTGGTAAAGGGTAGGTTCATTTCTTATCTTAAAACCCAAAAATTGATTTTTAAGGGTTGCATTTACCATCGTGTAAGGGTTAGGGATGTTGAGTCTAAACTCCTTCCTATCGAGTTTGTTCTAGTGGTTAATGAGTTTCTTGATATCTTTCCGGATGAGCTTCTCGATGCTTCCCCCAAAAAAAATAGATTTTGGTAAAGTCCTCCTCCCCAATACACAATCGATTTACATTCCTCCTTACCATATGACCCCAGCTGAGTTGAAGGATCAATTAAGGGATTTATTGGAGAAGGGTTTCATAAGTCCTAGAAATTCACCTTGGGGTGCACCAGTATTTTCCGAAAGGAAAAAGGATGGTTCCCTATCACGCCTAGAGTCCCATTAAGGCGGACTAACACCCATTGCCAATAAGGCCCGGGAGAACCAACCTATATCTATGCACTTTTTATACATATTATAAGGGATTTCTACATTCAACATGCCTTTAAGAAGGTAAACAGTAATAACAAGCCAAAAGGAAATGCATATGGCTAGGCCGTTGGGGCCACGGTATCTAAAGAACGAGACATTACCACACTTTGATTTACATAGTCTACAAATACTCTAGATAAGGGAAAGTATCTAATAAGGATCAGGACAGGCCCTGCCTCGGCTAACTATATAGTACAAAAATATAAATTCTGGACACACAAAGCTCTGAAGTAACCTGGGCTTGGTAACAGCAGCTGGATATCCTTTACTCCTACTGGGGAGATCTACTAGCACCTGTACCTACAACATGAAATGCATGTCCCCCATTAGGGACTTCAGTACGAGATGATGTACTGAATATGTAAGACAGGAAACACTGTATATGAAGTAACAACTCAAATAAAACTACGCACTGGTGTAACATAAGAGGCCACCCTTAGTTATACTGTGGGATCATGTACTTTATATTCTTTTTATTACTTTACCTTTACTGTATAATCTGTTCACAGTAAGTAATACAAATATCCAGTTGATCAGTGGGAAATCTATATCGGGATCAACCTTAGCTAGGTTTTTCCTTTCATCGCTTGGGCTACCCCCCGTGATAGGATCGCCCCTGGCTAGGTGATTCTTCCACCCCTCGGGTTACCACCAATCAACAAGAAACATACTTTATCTTTCAATTACTTTTGGGATGATTGTTTAGGTGGTCATAATATTGGAGCTATAGGACTATAGATACAACATGACATGTAAATAATCACAAAATACAACACCATAATGAAAGAAGTAGGTTACATAAATAATGAAATGCATAGAAGGTAGAACAACACATTAATTTTATTTAGTAAAACAAACTCGTATATCTTGGTATCCCAGTATATATGTTGATTATAAGGTGACTATCTATGGGAGAATATGACCATGTGAAAGAGTTGAGACACCATTAATAGTTGTTTCGGAGTTAGTAAGTTCCTTTATGTGCTAAGGGGGGATCTTTTTTTCATGTCAAATAATACGAAATCAAGTAGCCTTATATACCTCGATGTACGACCTCGCTATTACCTTGAGACAACCTTGCCTTCCTTCAAATATTTATATAAAACATATTAGGTGATAAAACTAGTATTAGCAGCCAATAGATACATCTTGGCTTCCCAATCTCATAAAAATAACAACATATGGGCAATAAGTGGATAATTATAAACTCGAGCATATTCTTTCAACCTTTCCACCCCAAATCGTATTTTCTAATACACATTCTCATATACATATCATGTGTAGCCTGTTTTAGTGCCTTACCAGTCTTACAATAGCCCACAAAGAACAACACATAACAATTTTATGCAATATACAAATAGGCGACATAATGTTATATCCCTTCGCTATTTTTTGACGTCGACAATTGCAAACCTGTTCCAGCTTTAACCAGACAGTAACCAACATTATTTACACATAAAATCAGCCATAAAACAGTCCATGAATAGTCCCAAAGTAGATGGAGGTCGTGGAATAACAATTCCCAATTACCAGCCCGCAAGTTCTTACTAAGAACACAATTGCAATATCATATAAGAACTCCCTTTTGTAGACTATAAAAGTGGTGAAGCAGCTTAGTTACATCACTTTAAAAACCAAAACTTGTTAAAAACTCTTACTTCATAGTGCATCCAACCAAGAAGAGAAAAGTGTCTTGAGTAACAAGAAAAGTTCACAACAATCCTTAGGACACATGCTGTCCATATTTCCAGCACAAGCATAACTAGCATATCTTTCTTGTTTTTCATGAAGAAACTATAATACATACACAACAGCAATTACTTACCTTTACCTTCAAGTTGTAGGGCCTCTCCAAGAACCCTAAAAGTCTCTTGGGGCTGCTTGTAAAGTCAAGAAAGAGTTGAGAGAAAACTTGAAAAAACAATCTGATTTTTTTCCAAGTTAAGTGACTTGAGTAAGCTCCTTATAAGCCCCTTTTAAAGGAGCACTTGGCCAACTTATATTTCCCATTTTAGGCCTTATTTTATCAAGTGATTAATGTATCATTTTGCCCCTTTCACTTGGGCCTTAAGGGGCTCCAAATTGATGGACCTTTGCTGCCCATTTTTCCCTTTTCTCTTAGTTAGTTTTGGCCCAATTCACCAAGTGAGTTTTGTTACACTTGGGTCCTTTCTTTATTATTCTTGGGTTTAAAATATAGTCCATTTACGATTCTAAAACATGGGCTAAAGTAACAACCTTAACACGGACTTTATTCATAATCGGACTTGGACAAATTCAACGATGGGCCTCGCCTCCATTTAGCTAGCAAATTTAAGATAAGCAAGTAGGTGACTCACCTGCTAGCTTCCTAAGTCCTACAAGCACCTCACTTATCTCACTTTATTTAAGGTTGTGGTCTCCTCAATTTGACTTAAAACGTATTTACACTAAACCCTCTTTAGAATTAGACATACATATCGCCCTCTAATTTGAGATTCAAGCACTTTTCAAAATTGGCGCTAATTTGAAAATCTATATCATGTTTCATTTGCATAGTACTAGTATTGTAAGATTGGAGGGTGTTACATCCCTTAGAATGTGCATCAGCTACCGACAACTCAATAGTGCCACCATAAAGAACAAGTATCCTCCACCAAGAATAAATGGCCTATTTGATCAACTAAAAGGGGCTAGTCACTTTTCTAAGAATAATCTTCAGTCTGGATACTACCAAGCGAGGGTGAGGAAGCATGATATTCCTAAGACAGCTTTTCTGACAAGGTATGGGTATTTGAATTTGTGGTAATGTCTTTTGGCTTGGCTAATGCATCGCAACATTTATGGATCTCATGAATATGGTATTTAAACCCTTCCTTGATATATCTGTGGTGGTCTTCATAGATGATATATTGATTTATCCCGGAGTAAAGAAGAGCATGTGAATCATTTGAGGGTGGTGTTCGAATTTATAGGGATGAGTGGTTGTTTGCTAAATATGACAAGTGTGAATTTTGGTTGAAAGAGATTGCATTCCTAAGGCATGTGGTGTCGGGTGATGGAATTAAAGTGGACCCTAAGAAGATGGAGGTGATAAGAAATTGTCCTAGGACCTTGACTCCGACGGATACTAGGAGTTTCTTGGGTTTAGTAAGGTACTACCGGAGATTTGTGAATGGTTTCTCTTTAATTGCTTCCTATATGACTAAATAGATCCAAAAGAAGGAAAAATATTTTTGGATCTACGAATGTGAAAAGATTTTTCGGACTTTGAAAGAAAAGCTTATCTCTGCTCCTATTTCGACTTTACTAGAAAGGCTAGAAGAGTTTGTGATTTATTGTGGTGCTTTAAGGATTGATTTGGGGTGTGTATTGATGCAAAATGGCAAGGTTATAATATATGCCTCTAGGCAACTAAAAGTGCATGAGCGTAATTATCCGACCCATGATCTTGAATTAGCAGTCGTGGTGTTTGCTTTGAAAATATGGCATCATCATTTGTATGGGGTTCATGTAGACACATATACCGACCACAAGAGTCTCCAATATGTAATCACACAAAAAGATCTTAACTTGATGCGAATAAGATGGTTAGAACTCCTTAAGGATTATGACATGAGTATGCACTATCTTCCCAGCAAAGCTAATGCTGTGGCCGATGCTCTGAGCAGAGTGTCCATGGAGAGTGTAGCTCACATTGATGATGGAAATAAGGAGGTGTCTAGAGAAGTTCACCGGTTGGCGTGGTGGTTACTGATGGTTCTAAATCTTCTTTGATTGAAGAGGTCAAGTCCAAACAAGACCTTGATCCTACCTTGCTAGAGTTGAAAGCTTTGGTGAAGGAATGTAAAATGGAGGTTTTCTCCTAAGGGGGAGATACTTTCCATAGGTACCAAGATAGGCTATATGTTCCTAGTGTTAATGAATTGAGAGAGTTGATTTTGAAAGAGGAACATAACTCATCCTACTCTATTAACCCCGTTTCCACAAAAATTTATAGAGACTTGAGGGAGGTATATTGGTGGGATGAAAAGGGATATTGCCAAGTTTGTAGCCGGTTATCATAATTGCCAACAAGTCAAAACCGATCATCAAAGGTCGGGTGGCCTAGTCCAAGACATAGAAATTCCTACTTGGAAGTGGGAAGAGATCATCATGGATTTTGTGATTAGTTTACCAAAGACTAAGAAGCACTTTGATTCTATTTGGGTTATTGTTGATAGAATGACTAGGTTGACTCACTTTCTTCTGGTTAAAACAACCTATGGTGCCGAATATTATGCCAAGTTGTATATTCATGAATTTCTTAGGTTGCATGAGGTGTCATTGTCCATCATTTTGGATCGTTGTACTCAATTCACTTCTCATTTTTGGAGATCCTTCCAAAAGGTACTTGGTACAAAAGTTAAGCTTAGCATGGCTTTCCATCCTCAAACGAATGGTCAAGCCAAAAGAACAATTCAAACTTTTGAGGATATGCTTACGGCTTGTGCTTTGGAGTTCAAGGGTAGTTCAGATGAACATCTTCCAATTATTGAGTTTGATCACAACAATAACTACCACTCTATGGAATGACTCCCTTTGAGGCTTTCTAAGGTAGGCATTATAGATCCCTAGTTGGATGGTTTGATGTGAAGGAGATGTCTTTGTTAGCCTCGGATTTGGTTGTGGAGGCTTTGGAGAAGATGAGGTTGATATGGAGAAACTGAAGACGACTCAAATTAGTCAAAAGTCTTATTCCGATATGAGGAGGAAAGACCTTGAATTTAATATTAATGATTGAGTTTACTTGAAGGTCTCACCCATAAAGGGTGTGGCCTAGTTTGGCAAGAAGGGGAAATTGAGCCCAAGGTTTGTGAGACCCTATAGAATCTTGAAGAGGATTGGTAAGGTTGCATATGAATTGGAGTTGCCTACGGATATGAGTATGGTTCATCCAGTCTTCCATGTGTCTATGTTGAGGAAACGTGTTGTTGACCCAAGTGCTGTAGTTCCTTTAGAAGTTATGGGTGTTGTGGAAGATAACTTGACCTATGAGGAGGTCCAAGTGCAAATATTAGATAGGCAAGTGAAAAGGCTAAGGAATAAACATGTAGTATCTATCAAAGTCCTTTGGAGGAATCAACAACTTGAAAGTGCCACATGGGACACCGAAGCGAACATGAGGAAGCGATATCGATACCTCTTCTACTCTATTCTATCCGAAGGTAATAAATTAGTCCTATCTATGCTTTCAAGTCTTAAGCTCCAGCTGCCATGTCATTTTTGCATGCATACATATCCATGGTGACAAGTTTTGGATGACTTATGATGCATCTGTTAAACTTCTTAAGAATGATGTCTAAGTGCATTTGTTGCATTTATATCGGGCAAGAATTCTCATCATTACTTCTCTTACATATGTTTCTTTGAAATTCGAGGACGAATTTCCCAAGAGGGAGATATTTTAATACCCCTAGTGTGTTTCGTAATGCCCATAATCCATTCCTCTAATATCTCAAAATCCGTGTATGATTTAGAAAATCCTACTTCATATTCTTGTTCAAGGGGAAAATTGATTGGGAAAAGGGTATTCCTCAAATTTTAAAAGGCCCGAAACAAAAAATAATTTTTGCTACAAGGAAAATTTCCAGTGTCCCTGTGCCCAGGCCGCGATATGCCTGAGGGGCGCCTTAGCATAAATGAGGCCTTCGCGCCTGGTCCACACCGCGCCTAAAGCGCGGAACAGTGCATTATTCGCCCAGTTTTTCCAGCTTTGATCAAGGGCATTTGGGTTATAACCCAATGCCCATTTAAATGTGAAAACCTCTATACTTAGCCATTTTTCAACTCTAAAACCTTCCTAAATCCTCTCAAAACCCTCGCACATCATCATCCAATCCTCTAATATAATCCAAGAATTTCAAGAGCAAACTTTGAAATTTCAAGGACCCAACCCAAGCTTCAAGTTTACTTCAAGAAATTCCAACTTTTAGGTATATGGGTCTTCATCCATTGGTCCTTTCACCCATGGAGCCCAATCCTCTCTTTTACAAAATAATTTCATGATTTCAAGTTGTATTCTTTATGGGTATATTCTATTATGCATTATGAACATGGGTTATGATTAATTTTATCAAATGTGGAGTATTAAGTATGTCACGACCCAAGCTTAGAGCCTAGACGTGACACGGTGAATGGGGAACCCGAAGTAACCCCAAACAAGCCTCTCAGCATATCAATCACACATTCTTGGTTGCGGAAGCAAAACATCAACAAGAGACGTAAAGAAGGGAAACGGGACTAAGGGAAGTCTTGGATAATCATACAACATTCAAGAGTCAAGATCATAGCATAATTACATCAATTTTTTCAACAACACATCTACCATAGAGTGGCGGAGGCCAAGACACTTTCTGGGCTCACCCTCATAGTATTAAATATTTAACATAAAGAGATAACAAAAGCAAGAGTAGCATAACTAGTGTCCCCGAACTTGAGGACTCACTAAAGCTTATCTTCAAGATGTCAAAACTAGCCGCGTGGAGGGTGATCATAACGTGCTCCGATTCCTATATGGTACCATCATGTAGGCATAGAGTATGTGTTAGTATATTTAAATGTACTAAGTATGTAGGATACAATGCAATAAGACATAAGCCAATATAGTAAAAATGCATAATTATAAGCTATGGATAAGTATAATATCAATATGGCATGCATGATCAATGCTTGAAGTAAAACATGCTTGGAAATCTTATAACGTATATAGAACATAACATATGTGTGGTAGGAGACCATAATCTTAGACCAAGAAACTACTGCTTGGAATCCAAGGCATGTCACCCCCTTGGAAGGTGATTGAGATACCTACCCCTCAACGTGGTAGTACGAGCAAGTCATCCCCCGATGAGGTGGTCAAGGTACATAACCCTCGACATGGTAGTATGGGCATGTCACCCCATGATGAGGTGGTCAAGGTACATACCCCTCAACATGGTAGTAAGTGCATGTCACCCCCCGATGAGATGGTCAAGGTACATTCCCCTCGACATGGTAGTATGTGCATGTCATCCCCCGATGAAGTGGTCAAGGCATATCACCCCCTCAATAAAGTGATTGGGAATGTCAACCCCCAATAAGGTGTGGTCAAATTGCTACACTATAGCTAACTTTCATGAATTCAATATATACATATGATTCCTTAACCATCATAAAATCCTTTGACGTATAAACCATGTATTAAATCATCAATAACTCAAGAATCCTTGACAAGAAAATTTACCAAAAACTTGGCAGGAGTTTAATGCGAGCTCAAAATCATGCAATTCAAAAGTGAAATGATATAGGAAAGTTCAACATAAATCAAACCACCAATACATAGTAGAACCTTCATATAAGATATCTTGAAATCCCTCATCAAATCTCGTAATAGATCATAGATTTCTAGCTCAAAATATGGATAGTCTCAATAAACAAAACCAATTCATAGTATAAACTTGATATAGTTAAACATGTATAATCAATCAACATTTCATAAAACTCTAACATAATTTGTAATCAAAACCCATAATAAGAGATACCCATAGACGATACAACTTGGAAACATACAATTTTCATAAAAAGGAAAATTGGGCTCCATGGGTGAAAAGACCAAATGGATAAAACCCACATACTTTAAACTTGGGTTTTCTTGATGTAGACTTGAAGGATACTTGAAGCTTGAATGGAGTTCTTGAGATCTGGAATTTATCTTGGGATACTTGAATTTAGATGAAATATTTGATTAAGTGTTAGAGAGGGTTTTGAGAGGGTCTTAAGTGATATAAAGTTGAACAATGGCTAAGTATAGGTGTTTTCACGCATATGTGGGCATGAGACTATGACCCAAGTCCCTTGGGCCAAAGTAAAGTACTAAGGAAAAACTTGAACTGGTCCATGTTTGGTCCGCGACGCAGACCCAACGTAGAGAGGCAAACTAACACTGATCCGCGCTCCGGGTGCGTCATGGCTTGGGCACAGACAGACACTATTTTACGAAACATTATAAAATAGATTTTTCACTACGAGTCCTATAAAATCGAGTTTATACTCATAAGACACTCAATGTTTCCTCCTAATCACTAATATAAAGTCATATTTTTGATATCATGCACGAATTTTGAGATATATGAAAATTATGAGTATGGACATTTCTAAAGAACATTTTTGGGGCCTTTTGGGGTGTTGCAATATCTCCCCCTTGGGAACATTCGTCGCCGAATGTCAAAGAAGAGTACATAAGAGAAGTAATCGTGAGGATTTCAGCTCGACATATGAATGCAACAAATGCATTTAAACATCATTTCAAAAACATCAATATGAATGACAAAATCATCATAAACTTATCAATATAAACATGAAAACATGCAAAAGACATAAGGGCTAAAACTTAAGACTGGAGTAATTAGTAGGGGACTTAAATTAGTACCATAGGATTGAGTAGAGTGGAAGAGATATGGATATCATTTTTGCATATCCTCCTCAGCTTCCCATGTGGCACTTTCAACTTGGTTTCTCCAAAGATCCTTGATAGAAGATACATCCTTGTTTCTCAACCTCTTCACTTGTCTACCAAAAATCTCCATAGGGACCTCCTCATAAGTCAAATTATCTTCTACAATGTCCATAACATCCAAAGGTACTATAGCCCTAGGGTCACCCACACACTTTCTCAATATGGACACAAGGAAGACCGAATGAACATATTCATGTCAATGGGCAACTCCAACTCATAGGACACCTTACCAATCTTCCTCAAGACTCTATAAGGACCCACAAATCATGGACTCAATTTACCCTCCCTACCAAATCGGACTACACCTTTAATGGGTGAGACTTTTAAGTAACCCCAATCACCAACCCTAAATTCCAGATCTCTCCTTCTCACATCGAAATATAACTTTTGTCTACTTTGTTTTGTTTTCAATCTCTTCCTAATCAAACTCACCTTCTCCAAGGCTTCCATGACAAAATCTAGACTTAGCAAAGCCATTTCCCCCCGCTTCAAACCACCCAACCAGAGATCTACAACGCCTACCATAAAGAGCTTCAAAAGGAGCCATAGCCATGCTTGAGTGTAGCTATTGTTGTAAGCAAATTCAATTAGTGGAAGATGTTCATCCCAACTACCATTAAACTCTAAAATATAAGCTCTAAGCATATCCTTAAGAGTTTGGATAGTTCTCGCGGTTTGGCCATCTATTTGAGGGTGAAAGGTCGTGCTAAGCTTAACCTTGGTACTAAGACCTCTTTGAAAGGACCTCCAAAAAGGAGAAGTGAATTGAGCAGCACAATCTGAAATGATAGACAAAGGCACCCCATGCAATCGAACTAACTCATGAATGTACAATTTGGCATAATCTTGGTCACCAAAAGTAGTTTTCACTGGTAGGAAATGAGTGACTTTGTCATTCTATCCACAATAACTCAAATACAATCAAAATGCTTCCTAGTCTTAGGCGACCTAACCATAAAATCCATGTTGATTTCCTCCAACTTCAAAGTAGGAATCTCTATATATTTGGCTAGGCCACCCATCATTTGATATTTGCCTTTCACTTGTTGGCAATTGTGACATCTGAATATGGATTTTGCAATGACTCTCTTCATGCCACCCCACTAATACACTTCCCTAAAATCTTTATACATCTTTGTAGAACTGGGGTGAATAGAATAGGAAGAATTGAGAGCCTCATATAAAATCTTTGTAACACCCCACATTTTTCATGTGCTAATGCTATTTAGTGAAACATAATATGGTTTGGTTAAATTAGCGCCAATTGTTAAAAAAGTGCTTGACTCTCATGTTAATGAGTGATATATGTTTCTAACGCTTAAGTGGGTTAAATGAATATATGTTTTGTGTTAATTTAAGGAGGTCACTACCCTAAACAAAGTAAAACAATTGAGATACTTATATGGCTTAATAATTTAGTAGGAAAAGTCACCTACTTGATTAGCTTCAATTTGCTAACTAAACGGAGACGAGGTCCGACGTCGAATTTGTCCAAGTTCGATTATGAATAAAGTCTGTATTAAAGGTATAACCTTAACCCAAGTTTTAGCATCATAAATGGACTATATGTTCAGTCCAAGGAGGATATTACAAGGGGCTCAAAGATATCACAATGTCTTTGCTAAATTAGGCCCAAACATAAGTAAGAAGAAAGTTGGAAAATGGGCAGCCAAGGTCCATCAAATGTGTCACCCATTTAAGCCCAATTAGGATGGACGAGCTACTGAATAATAAGTGTATTAATAGTTGTACATGTGTGGGAAAAATGCCAAGTGAAAGTTGTTCAAATAAGACCTTAAGAACGGCATAAGAGCAGCCTTCTAGTAATTGCCAATTCAAACAAGTTTTCAGTTTTCAAAGAAGTGTGCAGTTTTATTCAAAAGACACTCATCTACTCTTTATTCCACTTTACCAAGCTAACCAGTTGCTATATCACAAGTGTATTGATAGATGGCAATATATGGTCAAAATTGAAAAAGAAATCTGGCCAAGAAAGTCTCTAAAAACGGATCAAATGCAGCCCCTATAGGCATTGCATTTGAACAATATTTCAGCTTTCCAAAACACTCTTGTTTTCTATCTATTTCACTTTACCAAGCTGAAAATACAATCCTCTAAGGCTCTTCAAGGAAGGTCTAAACCTTCAAGGTGAAGGTAAGAAATTATAGTTGTCTATTTAGTATGGTTTATTCATTAAAAACAAGAAGTATATGCTATTATGTTATGCTGGAAATTCTGGACAGCATGTGTCCTAAGTATTGTTGTGAACGTTTCTTGTTGTTCAAGAGGCTTATCTCTTAATTGGTAGGTTGAATTATGAAGTAAGACTTATGTTTTAACAAGGTATAGGTTGTTAGTCATGTAATTATGATTTTCTATCACTTTTACAGTCCATGAAGATGAGTTGTTTTACGACATCGTAATTTTACTCTTAAAAGAAACTAGGAAGCTGAAAATTATAATATATTGTTCCATGACCTTAACCTTCTTTGGTACTACTTGTAGACTATTTTAATACTGCTTTTATATGGTAAAAATGTTGTAAAATAATTTAGGTAAAGTTAAGACAGATTCGGGATTGTTGATGTCGAAGTGTAGGGAAAGGATTTAACGTTGTGTCACTTGTTTGTATGTTGTGAAGAATTGTTATGTGTTGTGTCTTATGGGCTATTGTAAGACACTTAAGTGTGAAATAAGATGTATATGACATATACACAAGAAATATTGTTAGAAAATATGAATTATAAGTGAAAAGGATGAAGAAATGTTCTTGCGTCGCTAATTAAACGTTTGCTGCCCGGATGTTAGTTTTATGGTATTGGGCTGCTAAGAAATATTTTGTCACTGCTAATACTAGTCTTATTGCCTAAAATACTGTAGATAAGTATTTGGAGGAAAATGATGCCACTCCAAGGTAGTAACGAGGTCATACAACGAGGTATGTAAGGCTATTTGATTTCGTATCATTTGGCATGAAACATAGATTTCTCCTTGTTAAATAAACGTAATTACCAACTCTGATACAACAATTAATTGTATCTCCACTTGTGTTACATGTTCATATGATTCCATACACAATTGCCTTCGAATCTATATCCATACTTGGATACTTGTTGCTAAGTAATATTCACGAGTTGTTTCATTTCATACGCATTGCATTATTAATGTAACAAACTCTCTCCATTGCCATATTGCCTTTTATGATAATATACATGTCATATGTTGTATATACATCCCTAAAGCATCAATATTATGACCACCAAAAGAATCATCTCAAAGATAATTGAAAGATAAAGTATATTGTTTATTAATGGGTGGTAGCCCGAGGGGTGGAAGAATCACCTAGCCACGGACGATCCTATCACGGGTAGTAGCCCGAGGGGTTAAGGAAGAACCTATCCAGGGACGATCCCGATATCCTGAGGGGTGGAATAATCACCTAGCCAGGGAAAAATCTTATTGCGGGTGGTAGCCCGAGGGGTTAAGGAAGAACCTAGCCAGGGACGATTCAGATACAGTTATTCCACTGATCAGTTGGTCATTTACAGTACATGATGAGCACAGATTATACAGTAAAGGTAAAGCTATATGAAGAACATAAAATACTTGATCCCAAAGTATAATTGAAGGTGATCTCTGAATCCCGGGGGGTGGAATAATCACCTAGCCAGGGAAAAATCTTATTGCGGGTTGTAGCCCGAGGCGTTAAGGAAGAACCTAGCCAGGGACGATTCCAATACAGTATACCACTGATCAGTTGGTCATTTACAGTACATGATGAGCACAGATTATACAGTAAAGGTAAAGCTATATGAAGAACATAAAATACTCGATCCCAAAGTATAATTGAAGGTGGTCTCTTATCCTATACCAATTCATAGTTTTATTTGAGTTGTGTTTCATATACAGTATTTGTTGTCTTATATACTCAGTATATTATGTCATACTGACGTCCCTTATGGGGGACCTGCATTTCATGTTGCAAGTATAGGTGCTAGTAGATCTCCCCAGTAGAATACAAGACATTCAAATGTTGTTACCAAGCTCGAGGTTATTCCAGAGCTTTGTGTGTGT
This sequence comes from Solanum ossicruentum, assembly GCA_025774065.1. NCBI lineage: Eukaryota > Viridiplantae > Streptophyta > Magnoliopsida > Solanales > Solanaceae > Solanum > Solanum ossicruentum. Next base: position 2,761 of record JAOTQR010102943.1, on the reverse strand, counting down.
TTAGAGCTTATATATTTGCATTATATAGTTAATTCATATGGGGCCTATCCCGAACATTAGCAGATACTTTCTCTTGACAAGAGGATTTGTAGACTATGTAAATTACAGTGTGATCATGTCTCGTACTTTAGACACCGTGGCCCCAATGGCCTTGCTATACACATTTCCTTTTAGCTTGTTATTATCGTTTATTCTCCTAAAAGCATGCCAAACATAGAAATTCCTTATAATATGTATACAAGGCATATAGATATAGGTTGGTTCTCCCGATCCTTATCGGCAACGGGTGCAAGTCTGCCCTAACGGGATCTGGGACATGACAGAAGTGGTATCAGAGCGGGTCATCCTAGGGAGTCTACAAAGCCGTGTTAATGTAGAGTCTTGTTTATCGATGTGTTATGCACCACATTTATAAGCAGGAGGCTACGTGGTATTTAGGAGTTGTTGCTTTCCTTCTATTCTTTAGATCATGCCATAGAGCTAGGTGAATTATGTCTAACTCCTAAATTGTTTTGTACAACAAACAAGTATGCCAGAAACCAGGAAGAAAAAAGGTAAAGGAAAAGTAGTAGAAGTGGGGGTTGGTTCACCTAGTCATATGAGACAACGAAATGAGACTCAAGATGAGTCCCTGTCATGGACATCTTTAACCCCTTCAGCTCCTGATGAACCAGGATACAGTGAAATTCCCCCCAGAACCACCTATCAATGCTACAGTGTAGAATCTGAGAAATGTAGTCCAACTATTGACTCATATAGTTGCTAGCCAAGGCCAAAGATAGGAAGGTTTGGTTATAGGTGCAGGTGGTTTAAATAGGACAGCTAGCACTAGGATATGGGACTTCCTTAATTTGGACCCTCCAGCCTTCACTGGTTTTGATCGTAATGAAGATCCCCAAGACTTCATTGATCAGATTTAGTGTACTTTTGATGTTATGCGTGTCAGTGGTATAGAAGCTGTTGAGTTAGCAGCATATCGATTGAAGAGTGTGGCTATATTGTGGTACGAAGCGTAGAAGCAGTCCAAAGATATAGATGCACCCCCAACTACTTGGAAGGAGTTCAAATAGGCCTTTCTTGACCATTACTTGCCATTGGAGATTCGAGAGGCCCATGCAGATCAATTCCTAAATCTCCACCAGGGGAATATGAGCGTGAGGGAATATAGCCTCCAATTTAATTCCATATCCAGGTATATTCCTAATGTAGTTGCTACTATAAAAGATAAAGTTCATCGATATGTGGATAGATTGGATATGTATCTGTTCAGAGACTATACTATTACTTCCTTGAATAAAGACATGGACATAGCCAGGATGCAAGCTTTTGCACAGAAATTGGAGGACCAAAGGTAGAGAAGGAGGATATAGGAGTTAGAAAGGGCACAATCTAAGAGTACCAGATCTTCAGGGCAATTTACACTATCCCAAGGTGAGTTTAGACCTCATTTTTCTAATAGACCACTAGGCCATCATTTTCCTATTTCGCAGCTAGTGCCCCACCACAACTTCAAGGGTCTAGAAGTAATCAGTTTGGTCAATGAGGTGAGAGACGGTTCACGAACAACAAGAAGATTGGCAAGCCAGTCAATGACTCCTAGGAAGCCTTGTAAACAGTGTGGAAATCATCTAGGTATATGTCATGTTGGGACTGATGGTTGTTATTGGTGTGGTGCGCTAGGGCACATGATGAGAGATTGTCCATGGAGGCATATGGGTGAGATAGCACAACCTACTGGGTCAGCTGTGGCATCATCATCATCAGTTTCTCCAATAAAAAGGGGCCAACAAGTACCTATGGGTCATGGTAGAGGTGTTAGAGAGGCAACTAGATCTAACGAGGTCCATAATCGCACTTATGCTTTGGGGAGTCGGCAGAATTTGTAAGCTTCACCTAATGTGGTCATAGGTACATTGTCCAACTTCTCTCATAATGTATATGCATTGATTGACCCTGGTTCTACACTATCATACATTACCCCACTAGTTGCAGGGAAGCTTAAGAGAACAACTAAATTATTGAGTAAACCATTTGAGGTGTCTACACCAACCGGTGACTATATTATACTTAAAAGGGTTTATTATGAATGTGTAGTAACTGTTTGTGACCGTGACACATTGGTTGACCTTATTGAGTTAGAAATGATGGAATTTGATGTTATATTGGGTATGGATTGGTTAGCTTCTTGCTATGCCACCGTGGATTGCCGAACTAAGAAAGTGTACTTCCACTTTCCAAATGAGCCAGTCCTTGAATGGGAAGGCAATGTTGGGGAACCAAAGGGGAAGTTTATCTCTTACTTTAAGGCCAGAAAGATAATATCTAAGGGGTATATATGTCATTTAGTTAGAGTAAGGGATGTAGAGCCAGAATCGCACTCTTCAATCAGTTCCAGTAGTGAATGAATTTGTTGATGTGTTCCCTAAAGAACTTCCAGGATTACCTCCTGAACAAGAAATAGATTTTGGTATTGACCTACTTCCAAGCACTCAACCTATTTCCATCTCTCCATATAGAATGGCCCCAGCAGAGTTTCGTGAATTAAAAGAGAAACTAAAAGACTTATTGGAGAAGGGTTTTATAAGACCTAGTGTATCCCCTTGAGGTGCACCAGTGTTATTTGTACACAAAAAGGATGGCACCTTGAGAATGCGTATCGACTATCGAGAATTGAATAGGGTGAAAATTAAGAATAAATACCCCCTCCCTAGGATTGATGACTTATTTGATCAGTTACAGGGTGCCAAATGCTTTTCAAAAA
>JAOTQR010102935.1:0-28299 GCA_025774065.1 Solanum ossicruentum | reverse complement strand
TTGGAACTGTAGGACTGTATATGTAGCATATGATATGTAGATAATCATATAAGACAATATGACAATGAAAAAGAGTATGTTACACAAATAATGAAATGCGTATGAAATGAGACAACTCGTAAACTTTATCTAGTAACAAGAACTCATGTAACTTGGTATACAAGCATGTATACAGATTTGAAAGTGACTATGTATGGAAGTATGTGAACATGTCAAAGAATGGATATACGGTTAATAGTTGTGTTGTAGTTGGCAAATGCCTTTATGTACCAAGGAGAGATCTCTGCTTTATGCCACGAAATCAAGTAGCCTTACATACCTCGTTGTCTGACCTTGTTACTACCTCAAAATAACCTTCCCTTCCTCCAATTACTTATCTACAACATAGTAAGGGATAAAACTAGCATTAGTAGCCAATAGACACGTCTTGGCAGCCTAATTACATAACAAAATAACACACGGGCAGCAAGCATTTAATTAGCGACGTCAAGGTGTTTCTTCAACCTTTTCACCTATAACCGTATTTTTTGAACAACCATTCTCATGTACATGTCATATGCATCTTGTTTAAGACTCTTGATAGTCTTACAACAGCCCACAAAGCACAACGCATAACAATTTTACAAAACTGAAAAATGGACAGCATAACGCTACCTTCCTTCGCTACATTTCGACGTCGACAATTCTAAACCTATTCCAACTTTAATCAAACTGTTCCAGCAACATTTATACAGATAAAAAGTCCTAAAACAGTCTTATAATAGCACCCAACAAGTCATGAAGGACGTGAGCTAATAACCTTCCATCCAACAGTCCACAAGTTCCAATCAACATTCCACGTAAGATAACATAATAAAATGCGCATGGTAAGTGGAAGCAAAATCAGGGAAGCAACCTTAGGGTGATAAGTACAACTCAAACCATACTAAGAACATCAATTTCTCTTCATAATACAGACCAAAAACCATAGAGAAGTCACTAAAACAAAAGGAAAATGTGCAGCAACTTTTAAAACAAAATCTGTCCAGATTTTCCAGCACCAACATACTAGCATATACTTCTTATTTTTCATAAGAAAACCATACTAAACACATGTATAAACTTACTTACCACTATATTCAAGGTATAGGACTTCTATAAGAACCCTAGAAGTTCTTTTTTGCTGCTTTACAAGTCAAGACAAGTTGAGAGACAAGTTGGAGACAAAGCTGATTTTTTTTGTGAGTTCAAGTGAACAATCACTTGTGGAGCTGCTTTAGAGCCCTTTATAAAGAGCTCTTATGCCGACCTTCTCTGGAACTATTGACCATCTTATACCACACATTATCAATTTTCTTACCACCACCTTGGCCCTCAAACTTAGGTCTAAATGGATCTCCAAGTTGATGGGCTTGGTTGCCTATTTTTCAGCTTTCTTCTTCACTTAGTTTTTGGCCCAATTTGTTAAGTGCATTGTGATGTATTTCGGCCCTTTTTGTTATACTTCTTGGGATGAAAATGTAGCCCATTTATGATTCTAAAACATGGGCCAAAGTTACACCCTTAATACGGAATTTATTCATAATCGAACTTGGACAAATTCGACGTCGAGCCTCGTCTCTGTTTAGCTTGCAAATTTAAGCTAAGCAAGTAGGTGACTCTCCTGCTAGCTTCCTAAGTCCTACAAGAACCTCAATTCTCTCACTTTATTTAAGGTCGTAATCTTCTCAATTCGACACAAAATATGTGTACACTCGTTCCTCTTAAGCATTGGACGCAGGTATAGCCCATTTACACAAGATCCAAGCACTTTTAAAAAAATTGGCGCTAATTTGACCAAACCATGTCATGCTTCATTTGAATTGTACTAGTATTGTAAGGTGTGGGGTGTTACAGTTTATCTCTATGTTCTAGTTTGACTATGAGGGTGAGCCCTGTTGCTTTGTCTTGGCCCCCGCTTTTATCTATGTAGTAGAGATGTTGTTGTGCGTGCTATGTATCTATGTTATGAGCCTTGACTCTTTTGTCTCTGGGTGTTGATGTTGTGCAAACTTTCCCTTAGTCCCTTGCCCTTGTTGTTTAAACTTTTACATGCGACTTAACTATTAATCTCTCTCCCTTAGTTCCAATTCCCATTGTTTATGTTTCTTATGTTGTTTTACATTGATTTCACGACCAAAGATGTGTAATGATATGCTATGAGGCATGTTTGGGGTTCCTTCAGGTTCCCCATTCGTCGGTCACGTCTAGGCCCTAGGCTTGAATTGTGACATTAAGAACATGGGCACAACCCTTAGAGATCAATTATACCTTAAGACAACGAACAGACTTACCCCATCGCATCCACCTTAAAAGTCCCCACTTAAGGATAGATTTAATAGGGAATCGGAATATGACTCTATGGGCCCTATATTCAAGCGGGACTCAACACCAAAGCAACTAATCCATCCTAAACATAGCATCACAATCCACCACACTAACCCAACAAGTCACAAGGCAAGACCTAAGACAAGATAAACACAAAACAACACCTATGAACATTCTTAGCAATAATATACTCAATAAAGAGGCAGACACCAAAGGTTCACATAACCACTTGGGACACACAAGAAGCCCATTAGCAACCAAAAGGAATCATGGAACCCGAATTCATCAAAATCAAAACCTTCAACTTACTTGTGGAGTACCATGCCAAGCCTAGTGACCCCTAGAGGGGTATGGTTATGAATGTGGCGACCATCCTTATGATCTTTAGGGACCCATAGGAAATGCCTCATCTTATAATCCATTCCACCACATCCAAAACATGCACCCAAGTCGGCTAAGCAATCTTCCAGGTGGTACCTTCCACACTTGTTACATGTAGGAAGATCTTGTCCACCAACACCTTTACCATGATACTTGGGGCTGACCACCCCATCCTTGGAAACACTCTTTCTTGGAAAATTATTAGACTCTTGATCTTAGAAGTTACCATCAAATCGAGCCCTCTTGGATCCCTCACTACCTCTCTCTTTACCAAATGAGGTCTCAGGGACACTCATTTGTTTATCGAGATGAGTTGCCAACTTTGTCACCGCTATGGCCAATACCCATAGAGCATTGTGAACCTCCACATTTGTCATATCACCATCCTGAGTAGCTTGAGACATATCCTGTAATGTAACAATTAGGGTTTAGCAATAAGCCCTCGGGGACCTAACTCCATCGCACGACATAGATCATAAAGAAGTGAAACATTTCTTAGAATGCCTCATAGCCTCCTATTCATAGTTGTGGCGCACTTAAAAACCATGAATAAGACTCCAATCTACACGGTGTGTTAGACATCGAAGATCTAATAACCTAGTGCTTTGATACCATCTTTGTCACAACCCAAGCCTAGGGCCTACACATGACCAACGAATGGGGAACCCCAAAATATCCTTGGTCGCGGAAGCAATTTAAATAACAATAAGAGATAAAATAAACAAGGGGGAATTGGGACTAAGGGTAAACTTCCATATCATAAACATCAAGAAATGAGAGAGTCAAAGCTCATAGCATAGATACATATCATGTCCAACAACACATCTATGACATAGATAAAAGTGGGGGTCAAGACAAGCTACCAGGATCACCCTCATAGTCAAAACACATATAAAGAAAGATACTCATAGAACATTGGAAGAGATCATAAACTTCGTCCCAGGAAATAGAGAACTCACCAACAAGCTTGGTAGAAATCTTACCAACCATGTCGAGAAGGAGGATGATCAATTGATGCTCTGGTCCCTACAGGCATAGAGAATGTGTTAGTACATTTGAATATACTAAGTATAAAAGATGCAATGCAACAAGGGATAAGTATCATAGCCAAAATGCATAATCATAAGCAATGAATAACATACTAACAATATGACATTTATGAATGATTCTTGAAGAAAAACCATGTTTATATAGAACCTAATATGGAGTATAATGAGTGATTATTATAGTCAAAGTCAAGGCCTACCACCCCCTTGGATAGGCGCATGAGGTACGAACCCTTTCATGATATTGATGGAGTACAAATACCTCACCAAGGTTGACGAAGCTCAAACCCGCCATCAAGGTTGATGGAGTACAAACCCCCATCAAGGTTGATGGGTACCTACACCCAACAAGGTTACCCGGGCCTACCACTGCCCGATCTAGGCAATCGAGGTACCAACCCCTCAATAGGTTACCCGGGCCTATAACCCTCCGAGCTAGGCTTGGTCATCCCTAACACTATAGAGATAATAGCATATATATATATATATATATATATATATGCACACACACACTCCTTTCATCATCATATAGTCATTCAACTCATATACATACATTGGACCTTCAATTCCTCAAAAACCCACAATCAGGCATTTTATCAAACACTTAGAAGGTGTATAATGCTAGTGTAAAATAATACAATTCAAGAGTTAAATTGTGCTAGAAAAATCAGTGCAATGCCATCAGTTGATACATGGTAAAGCCCTAAGAAAATATACATCAAAACCCTTCATCAATTCTCACAATAGACCTTATATTCATAGCTCCAAGCATAGTAAAACAATCACAATTTCATAAACCCCTACATAGTGTGCAGTGAATTTCATCACGAATGCGACCTATGAAAAAAAATCAACTTTAAATCATGCAATTTTGAGTAAAAGAGAGCTTGGGCATCATGGGTTAAAGGAAACCATGAATGTAATCCACATACCTTAGCTTTGGAAATGAACTTGACGATAATTGGAGATGAAGACTTGAAACTTGAGAGGAAATCCTTAGATCCAAATGAGGTTTGAGAATTGAATTTCAGAGTAGAATGTTTGGCTAAGTGTTTGAATGAGTATTGAGTGATGTTTTGAATTGTATGAGGGTGAAAATGGCTAAGTAATGGTATTTTCAAGTTTGGGAAAACTTATGCCCAAGACTTAAAAGTCTTGTATCGAGATTAAAAACTAGCACATTTTAACACTAGCACACGTCCCGGCACAAATGCGCAGGCCAAATGTTTTTGTGTTCACTTTTAAATTTTGAAATTCGCTACGATTGCTCTATAGTTGGGGTTACACCATTTTCCCCCTAAACAAGAATATGAATTTCAGATTTTTGATATCACACACGAATTATCAAATATGTGGAAATTATGATTCCTGCCACTTCTGAGGAACATTTTTGGGCACTTTTTGGGGTCATTTCACGATCCAAGCCTAGGGACAAGACGTGACACGGAAAATGGCGAACTCTAAGGAACCCCAAAAAAGCCTCTTAGAATATCACACACTCATCCTTGGTTGCGAAAGCAATAAATTACAACAAGTGATAATAGAGAGGGACAAACAAGGCATAGGAACAATTCTCATATCATAAACATCAAGAGTCAAGAGAGAGTTAAAGCTCAAAGCATTATAGAAACATGTCCAATTACACCTATAAAACTAAGATACTTACCAGGGGTCAAGACAAGCTACCGGGATCACCCTCAAAGTCAAAATATATATAAAGAAGGATAGTCTTAAAACATAGTAGGAGATCATGAGCTTTGTCCCCAAAATGGAGGACTTACCAAAGAGCTTGAGTGATATCGTACTAGCCACATAGAGGAGGTGGATCAAGTGAGGCTCTAGTTCCTACATGGTAACATTATGTAGGCATAGAGTATGTGTTAGTACAATTGAATGTACTAAGTATGTGGGATGCAATGAAACAAGTGATAAGCACCATAAACGAAATGTATAACATAGGCAATGAATAAGCATACAGCAATATGGCATGTATGAATGATACTCGAAGTAAAATCATATTTATGTAGAACATAATATATGTGTAAGGAGAGACTATTGTTAGTTTATATCCAATGCCTACCATCCCCTTGAAGAGGCGAATGAGGTGCACACCTCTCAATAGGTTGATGAGGTACAAACTCCCCAACATAGTTGATGGATTACAAACTCCCAATGTGGTTGATGGAGTACAAAACCCCAACAAGGTTTCCAAGGTACAAACACTCGACATGGTTGCACGGGCCTACCACCACCCAAGCGAGGCTATCGAGGTATAAAGCCCGCAACAAGGTTACTCGGGTCTATAACCCCTCGAGTGATGCTTGGTCATTCCTGACACTATAGAGATAATACCATATACATACATTTTTTTTCATCATCTTCTAATCATTCAACTAATATGATATGGATTTGACCTTCAATTCCTCAAGAAACCCATAACCGGACATTTTATGAAACACTTGGTGGATATGCAGTGCTAGTGTAAAGCCATGCAATTCAAGAGTGAAATCATGCTAGAAAATTACATGTAAAACAATCAATATTACTTGATAACACCCTCAAGCAACATACATCAACACCCTTCATTAAACCTCACAATAGATTTTAGATTCATAGCTTAAAACATGCTAAAACAACCATACTTTCATGAAACCCCAACATAGTGTGTAGTGAAATTCATAAAAAAATAAGACCCATGAGTAAATCAACTTCAAATCATGCAAGTTTAAGTAAAAGAGGGCTTTAGTATCATGGGTGAAAGGAACCCATGAAAGAAGCCAACATACCTTAGCTTGGGAAAATACCTTGATGAAGATTGGAGATAGAGACTTGAATCTTGAATGATGACCTTAGGTCCGGATGAGTTTTGAGACGAATTCAGGAGATGAAATATTGTCTAAGAATTTGGGAGTGTATTTGGGAATTCCTTGAATGATATGAAGGTGAAATGAAGCTAAGTATAGGCATTTTCATGCATGGGAACACTTAGGCCCAAGACCCAAAGCCTTGGACTGAGATAGAAAACTGGACAAAATTTAACACAGTAGCGCACCCTTGGCGCATCGCGCCTTGGGCGTGAACTACTCATAGGAAATCGCATTTTGTGATTTTCAAATTTTGATATAGCTACTCTTAAATTAGGCTCAGACCTATTTCCTAGTCAACTTGACCCCCTGAACAAGAATATGAAGTCAGATTTTTGATATCGCGCATGAATTTAGAGATATATAGAAATTACGATTTCAGGCACTTCTGAGGCACATTTTCGGGGACTTTTTGGGGTTGTTTCAATATCTCCCCCTTGGGAACATTCATCCCCGAATGTCAAAGAAACGTATATGAGAAGAGTAATCCTTAAGAAATCATCCCCAATAAGAATGCAACAACATACTTAATACATCATTTTCGTAATCCCTTCCTAAGTGTAAAATCACCATTAACTTTGTCAATGTGAACATGAATGCATGCAAATGACTTAGGAACTGGATCATGAGACATAAAATCACATAGATGGCTTAGAATTAATACATTAGGATTGAATAGGATGGAAAAGATAGGGGTATCACTTTTGCATATCTGCTTCGGCCTCCCAGCTAGCACTTTCGACTTGTTGATTTCTCGAAAGACCTCAACAGAAGCAACATCATTGTTCCTCAACCTCTTCACCTGCCTATCCAAGTTCTCTACTGGAGCCTTTTCAGATGACAAGTTTTCTTTGACTACCCCCACAACATCAAAAGGCACAGTAGTATTAGGATCACCCACACACTTCCTCAACATAGACACATGAAAGACCGGATGAACCAATTCAATTTCACTAGGAAAATCCAACTTGTAAGCCACCCTAACAATTCTCCTCATCAGCCTATAGGGACCCATATATCCAGGGCTCAACTTTCCATTTCTACCAAAATGAACCACACCCGTAATAGGTGACACCTTTAAATAGACCCAATCACCAACCTTAAACTCAAGCTCCTTCCTTATATCGGCATAAGACTTTTGGCGACTTTGGGATGTTCTCAACCTCTCTCTAATCATCCTTACTTACTCCATAGCATCCATAACAAGATCCAGACCCAAAAAAGCAATCTCTCTAACCTCAAACTACCCTACCGGGGATCTACAATGTCTACCATGGAGAGTCTCAAAAGGAGTCATTCTGATGCTAGAATGATAGCTATTGTTATATGAAAACTCAATCAATGGAAGATTATTATCCCAACTACCTTTTAGCTCCAATACGCATGCCCTATGTTTGTCCTCAAGTGTTTGGATAGTTCTTTTGGCTTGGCCATCAAATTGAGGGTGAAAGGTCGTACTAAGCTTTAGCTTGGTTCCAAGACCTCTTTGCAAAGATCTCCAAAGTGTGAAGTGAATTGTGCACCATGATCTAATATGATGGACAAAGGAACCCCATGCAATCTCATCAAGTCATGAATGTATAACCTAGCATAATATTCAGCCCCATAGGTAGTCTTAATCGTAGAAAGTGAACCGATTTTTTCATCCTATCAACCACAACCCAAATGGAATAAAAACCCTTTCTTGTCTTGGGCAACCCAACCACAAAATCCATATTAATCACTTCCTACTTCCAAGTAGGAATCTCTATGTCTTGGGTTAGGCCACCCGACCTTTGATGTTCACCTTTGATATGTTGGCAACTATGGAAACCAGATACAAATTTGGCAATATCCCTCTTCATGCCTCCTCACCAATACACCTCTCTCAATTCTCTTTACATCTTAGTAGACCTCGGATGAATAGAATAAGAAGAACCATGAGCCTCATCAAGAATCTTTTCCTTCAAGCCATCATCACAAGGCACACACAACCTACCTTGGTACCTAAGAGCACCACCTCCCCCTTGGGAGGAAACCTCTGCCTTACTATCTTTTACCAATGCCTTCGATTCTAGCAATGAGGGATCAAGATCTTACTTAGCTTTTACCTCCTCAACCAAGGAAGATTTAGAACCATCAATAACAAAAAATCCACCATCAACACCTCTTCCAACCTAACTCCCAATCTAGCCAACCGATGGACTTCCCTATCTACCCCTATGCCACCATCATCAACATGACCTAGGCTACCCATAGACACCATACTGCAAGCATCAGCCACAATATTAGCCTTATTCGGATGGTAATGCACACTTATATCATAGTCCTTAAGGAGTTCTAGCAATTTTTTTTGTCTCAAGTTGAGATCTTTTTAAGTGAAGACATATTGGAGGTTGTTATGATCGGTAAACACATCAACATGCACCCCATAAAAATAATGCAAATACAAATCATGGGTAGTATAATTCTTTTCACACACTTTGAGTTGTTTTGAACCATAGGCTATGACCTTACCATTTTGCATTAACACACAACCCAAACAAACCCGAGAAGCATCACAATACACAACAAATCCCTCTAGCCCTTTCGATAGTGACAGTATAGGAGTATACACAAGCTTATTTTTCAATGTTTAGAAACTCCTTTCACACTCATCGGACCACACAAATTTGGCTTTATTTTGAGCCAACTTTTTCATGGAAGAAGCAGTAGAAGAAAATCCATTCACAAAGCTCCGATAGTAACCCGCTAAGCCCAAGAAGCTCCTAATATTTGATGGGGTCAATGGTCTATGCCAATTTCTAATCATATCCATCTTCTTAGGATCCACCTTAATACAATCTCACAACACCACATGACGTAGAAAGGCGACATCCTTCAACTAAAATTCACATTTCTCATACTTAGCATATAACTTCTTTTCCCTCAATCTTTGTAACACAACCCTCAAATGAGCCATATGCTCCTCCTCACCATGAGAATAGATCAAAATATCATCAATGAATACCACAACAAACGAATCAAGGTAGTATTTGAAGACCCTATTCATAAGATCCATGAAGATAGCCAGGGTATTGGTCAACCCAAAAGACATAACCACAAATTCATGATGCCCATACCTAGTCCAGAAGGCTGTCTTAGGAATATCACACTCTCTCACCTTCACTTGATGGTATCCGTACCGAAGATCAATCTTAGAGAAGTGGCTAGTCCCTTGCAATTGGTCAAACAAATCATCAATCCTTGGAAGAGGATATCTATTCTTGATGGTTACCCTATTAAGTTGCCAGTAGACAATGCATATTCTAAGAGACCCATCCTTCTTCTTCACAAATAACACTTGTGCACCCCAAGGTGATTAACTAGGTCTAATGAAACCCTTTTCCAACAAGTCCCTCAATTGCTCATTTAACGTCTTTAACACTGCCGGGGCCATATGGTAAAGGAGAATAGAAATAGCTTGTGTATCGTTGAACAAGTCTATACCAAAATCTATTTCTCTTTCAGGAGGAACACCGAGAAGGTCATTTGGAAAGACATCAAGGAACTCATTTACAACCAGAACCAACTCTATGGGAAGGACTTTAGACTCAACATCCCTAACCCTCACAAGATGATAAAGTCACCCCTTAGAGATCAACTTACGGGCTTTAATGCAAGAGATGAACCTACCATTGACCACCACATCATGACTCTCCCACTCAAGAACGGGTTTATTTGGGAATTGGAATTTGACCCAACGGGTTCTATCATCAATAGTGGCGTAGTATGCGTACAACCAATCCATCCCATAATTGACATTAAAATCAACCATATCCAACTCAACAAGATCACAAAGAAATATTTTATGCAGGATGCAAATGGCACAATTTCTATAGACCTTTTTAGCTACAATGGATGCACCAATAGGAGTAGACACCTCATATGACTAACACAACAATTCAGGCTCAACATCAAACTTTTTGGAAACAAAGGGGGTAATAAAAGTAAGAGTGGTACTTGGATCAATGAATGCATACACATCAAAATCAAAGACTTTCAACATACTGGTAACGACATCAGGCACCTCATCAACCCCTTGCCTCCTACGCAAAGCATAAAACTGATTGTGCCTTGGGGCACCACCTTGTTGACAACCTCGCCCCAAAGGAACCATACTAGCATCTTGTGGACAAACCTTCATGCCATTGTTACGATTTCGGGGGCAATCCATCACCTTATGCCCAACTTCCCCACAACCATAACACACATTAGTATCTCTCAAACACGGGCCACTATGACCCCTACCACATTTTGGACACCCACCATTAGTAACCACACCCATTACACCTTGGGCCCTTGGAAAGGCATTGGCGACCCTCTTATTAAAGGTACAAGAGGACCCTTGGTCTTGATGAAATTGGCCACCATTTTAAATGTGGAACTTCCCCTCAAAATAGGCCCTCTTAGGCTCATGACTCCTCTTCTTCCTCAACTTCTCCTCCTCCATTTGTTTGGCATAGGTCATCAACTGGAACAAATCCATGTCACCAATCAACATAACGGATTGGCATTCTTCACTTACCAAATCGGAAACACCCATCACAAATTTATTCATCCTAGACCTTGGGTCAACCACCAAGTGGGGAGAATATGTCGAAAGTTGAGTGAACTTAAGGGCATACTCCCTCACACTTATAGACCCTTGTCTTAAATTCATAAATTCCACTAATTTGGCTCTCCTAAGCTCAAGAGGGAAGAACTGATTAAGAAAAGCCGCCTTGAACACCTCCTAAAGCACTACATTATTGATTCCCTTCTCCTCCTTCCATTAGTTAAACCATATTTGTGCCACCCCCTTGAGTTGGTAAGCCTCCAACTCCTCCTTCTCCTTCGCTCTAACACCCGTAATAGCCAAAACCTTGTAGACCTTATCAATGAACTCTTGAGGGTCCTCATTCACCTTTGACCTATGGAATTCTAGGGAATTCATCCTCATGAAGGCACTCACCTGAGAAGCCGGTTTAGGAGCATGAGGGGCTTGGTCCACTTAATTGGATTGATTAGCCACAACTTTTGCAAGCAAAGTGAGAGCATCCCGGAGCTCACCATGAGCCGATTGGTCCTCGAGAGTACGAGCACTTCTTCCTCTCGTGTTAGGCATGATCTAGCATAGCAAAGAATAATCGTTAGGAGGAAAAATCTTATTTCAACTCTATAGCATGACTTAGAACATGAAGAAGGGAAACATTCCCTGAGATGCCTTATAACCTCTTACTCATAGTTATGATGCACAACACAACCATGAATAAGACTCTAATCGATGCAGTGTGTTGGACTCTGAGGATCTAACAATCTAGTGCTCTGATACCATATTTGTCACAACCCAAGCCTATGTCCTAGACGTGACACAGCAAATGGGGAACCCAAAAGAACCCCAAACAAGCCCTTAGCATATCACACACTCATCCTTGGTAGTGAAAGCAATAAATTACAACAAGTGATAAGAGATAGGGACAAATAGGGCATAGGAACAATTCTCATATCATAAACAGCAAGAGTCAAGAGAGAGTCAAAGCTCAAAGCATAATACAAATATGTCCAACAACACCTCTAAAACTTAGATACTTAGGGGGGACCGACACAAGCTATCGGGTTCACCCTCATAGTGAACATATATACGAAGAAGGATGGTCTTAGAACATATTAGGAGATCATGAACATCGTCCCTGAAATGGAGAACTCACCAAAGATCTTGAGTAATGTCGTACTAGTCACATCGAGGAGGAGGATCAAGTGGAGCTCTAGTTCGTACATGGTGACATCATGTAGTCATAGAATATGCATTAGTATGTTTAAATGTACTAATATGTAGGATGCAATGCAACAAGTAATAAACACCATAAATGAAATGCATAACATAAGCAATGAATAAGCATATAGCAATATGGTATGTAAGAATGATACTTGAAGTAAAATCATGTTTAAGGTACAAACCCCTCCACAAGGTTACCCGAGCCTACAACCCCCCGAGTGAGGCTTGGTCAATTTCCAACACTATAGGGATAATATCATTATATACATTCCTTTTAATCTTATAGTCATTCAACTCATAAGACATGTATTTGACCTTCAATTCCTCAAGAAACCCATAATCGAATATTTTATCAAACAGTTGGCAGGTATGTAGTGGTAGTGTAAAACCATGCAATTCAAGTGTGAAATCATGCTAGACAATTTCATTGAAAACCATCAATCGATAATTGGTAACACCCTCAAGCAACATAGATCAACTCTTTTCATCAAATCTTACAGTAGATCTTAGATTCATAGCTCAAAATATGCTAAAACAACCATACTTTCATGAAACAGCAACATATTGTGCAGTAAAATTCATAATAAATAAGACCTATGAGTAAATCAACTTTAAATCATGCAAGTTTAAGTAAAAAGGAGATTAGGTATCATAGGTGAACGGAACCCATGAAAGAAACCCACATACCTTAGCTTGGGAGAATAGCTTGATGAAGATTGGAGATGGAGACTTGAAGCTTTAATGATTACCTTAGAATCCAAATGAGTTTTGAGACTTGAATTTAGGAGATGAAATATTGTATACGTGTTTGGGAATGCATTGAATAATATGAGGGTGAAATAAAGCTAAGTATAGGCATTTTCATGCATGGAAACACTTAGGCCCAAGACCCAAAGCCTTGGACTGAGATAGAAAACTGGAACAAAATTTAACATGGTACAACGCCCTTGGAACGTTGCACCTTGGGCTCGAACCGCTCACTAGAAATCACATTTTGTGATTTTCAAATTTTGATACGGTTGCTTTTAAATTGGGGTTATACCCATTTCTCACTCAATTTGACCCCTTTAACAAGAATATGAAGTCATAGTTTTGATATTCCATACAAATTTTGAGATATATAGAAATTATAATTTCGAGCACTTCCGAGGCACATTTTTGGGCACTTTTTAGGGTTGTTTCAATCAACATGAGCTAAGATATCTATAGACACCCTACTCAAAGCATCTGCCACAACATTACCCTTACCTGGATGCTAATGCACTCTCATATCATAATCCTTAAGAAGCTCTAACCACCTTCATTGTCTCAAGTTGAGATCCTTTTGAGTGAACACATATTGGAGACTCTTATGATCAGGGAACACATCAATATGCACCCCATTCAAATAATGACGCCAAATTTTCAAAGCAAATACCATGGCGGTCATTTCTAGATCATGAGTAGGATAATACTTTTCATGTACTTTTAGTTGCCTAGAAGCATAGGATATCACCTTACCATTTTGCATCAAAACACAACCCAAACAATTGTGGACACAACTTATCCTTCAGGATTTGGAAACTATTTTCACACTCATCAGTCCAGAAAAACTTAGCATTTTTTTTTGAGTCGACGTAGTCATGTTAGAAAAAATAGAAGAGAACCCATTCACAAAACTCCGATAGTAACCCGCTAAGCCCAAGAAGCTTCTAACATCCTCTGGGGTCAATGGTCTAGGCCAATTTCTAATCACATCTATCTTTTTAGGGTCCACTTTAATACCATCTCCCGACACCACATGACCTAGAAAGGCAACCTCTTTCAACAAAAATTCACACTTCTCATATTTAGCATACAACTTCTCTTCCCTTTATATTTGTAGCACTACCTTCAAATGAGCCACGTGTTCCTCCTCACTATGAAAATAGATCAAAATATCATCAATGAAAATCACCACAAACAAATCAATGTAGGTTTTAAAGACGCTATTCATAAGATTCATGAAGATAGTTGGTGCATTGCTCAACCCAAAAGACATATAATGCCCATACCTAGTCCGGAAGGCCGTCTTGGGAATCTCACACTTCCTTAGATTCACTTGATGATATCCGGACTGAAGATCTATCTTAGCGAAGTGAATAGCCCCTTGAATTTGGTCAAATAGACTGTAAATCCTTCAGAGAGGGTACTTATTCTTGATGGTAACCCTATTAAATTGTTGGTAGTCAATACCCCATCTAAGTAACCCATCCTTCTTCTTCACAAATAACACTGGTGCACCCCAAGGTGATTGGCTGGGCCTAATAAAACTCTTCTCCAACAAATCTCTCAATTGCTCCTTCAACACCTTTAACTCTGTCGGGGCCATACGGTAAAGGGGAATAGACATGGGTTGAGTATCCAGAAAGAGGTCTATACCTAAGTCTATTTCCCTTTTGAGCGGAAAACCAGAAAGGTCACTAGGAAAGACATCAAGGAACTCATTTACCACAGGAACCCACTTTATAGGAAAGACTTTGGACTCCATATCCCTAACCTCAAAAGGTGATAAAGATATCCCTTAGAGATCAACTTTTGGGCATTAATGCATGAGATATACCTACCCTTGACCACTATATCATGACTCTCCCACTCAAGGACGGGTTTATTTAGGAATTGGAATGTGACCCTACAGGTTCTACAATAAACAAAGGAATAGTATGCATGCAGAAAGTCATCTTAAGAATAACATCAAAATTGACCATATCCAACTCAACAAGATCACAAGGCAATATTCGATGCAAGATGCAAACGGACAATTTCTATAGACCTTTGTAGCAAAAGTAGATGCACCAATAGGAGTAGACACCTCATAAGACTCACATAATAATTCAGGCGCAACATGAAAGTTTTTGGAAATAAGAAGAGTAACAAATGAAAGAGTGGCAACCGAGTCTATCAATGTATACACATCAAAATCAAAGACTTTTAACATATCGATGATGACATTAGAAATCTCATAAATCCCTTGCCTCCCATGAAGGGCATTAAACTAATTGTTCCTTGGGGCACTACCTTATTGGCCTCCTCTACCCAAAGGAACCGCATTAGCACCCTAGCCTTGAAGACAAACATCCTTACACTTGTTATGATTTCGAAAGTAATCCATTATCTTATGCCCCACCTCCCCACAATCATAACAAGCATTAGTATTCCTCAAGCATGGGCCACTGTGACCCCTACTACATTTTGGATACATATCATTAGGACACACACCACCATCACCTTGGGCCCTAAAAAGGGATGTCATTGGCAACCCTCCTATTAGAAGCATGAGAAGATCCTTGGCCTTGATGAAACCATCCACCTTTGTGACTTTGGAAATTACCCTCAAAATGGGTCCTCTTGGCCTCAAGGCCCCTTCTCTTCCTCAACATTTACTCCTCCATTTGTTTGGCATAATTCATTAAGCGGGACAAGTCCATTCTACTAATCAACATAGCAGATCAGCACTTCTAACTCACCAAGTCAGATACACTCTTCACGAACTTGTTTATTCTAGACCTTTGGTTGGCAACAAGTGTGGAGCATATTATGAGAGTTGGTTGAAATTGAGGGCATACTCCCTCACACTCATTGATCCTTGCTTCAAATTCATAAACTCCACCATTTTATCCTCTCTAAGCTCAAGAGCAAAAAACCAGTTGAGGAAAGCCGCCTTAAACACCTCCCGTAGAACCACATTGTTGTTCCCCATCTCCTTCCATTGTGTTTACCATATTTGAGTCACCACCTTAAGTTGGTAAGCTGCCAACTCCGCCTTCTCTTCCGACCTCTCACCCATGATAGCCAATACTTTGTATGCCTCATTAATAAATTCTTGAGGGTCCTCATCCACCTTAGACCCAATGAATACTGGTAGGTTCATCCTCATGAAGCCCCTCACCTGACATGCTTGAGTAGGAGCATGAGGGGCTTGGGCCTTTTGATTGGCTTGGTTAGCCACAAATTGAGCTAGCAAAGTGAGGGCATCTCGGAGCTCACCATGAAAAGGTTGTTCCTCGTGTATGTGAGTTGTTCTTCCTCTTGTGTTAGGCATGATCTAGTATAGCAAAGAACAATCATTAGGGGGGAAACCTTACCTTAACTATTATAGCATGACATAGAGTAAAAAGAAGGGAAACATTTCATAAAATGTCTCATAGCTTCTTACTCATAGTTGTGGTGCACAACACAACCATGAATAAGACTCTAATCGAGGCGATGTGTTGGTTGTTGAGGACCATTATCAACCTAGTGCTCTGATATCATGTTTGTCACTAACCAAGCCTAGGGCCTAGATATGACATGGTACATGGGAACCCGAAGGAATCCCAAGAAAGCCTATTATTATATCATTACACATCATTGGTCGCGGATGTAATAAAACAACAACAAGAGTATAAAGCAAGGATAAGGGACTAAAGGAACTCTTCCATATCATAAAACATTAAAGAGTCAAAGAGATTCAAGGCTCATCTCACCATTACATAACTTTTCCAACAACACCTCTAAACTTAGAACTTAGTAGGGGCCAAGACAAGCAACCGTGCTCACCTTCATAGTCAAAAGATACAAATAAAGGAAAGAGATTCTTCGCATAACATAAGAGAAAAAGACATCATCCTTAGAGTTAAGGACTCACCAACTAGCTTGAGAAAAATCGTACCAGCCAATGGAGTAGGAGGATGATCAAGCGAGGCTCCAGTACCTACATCGTAACATCATGCAGGCATAGAGTATGTGTTAGTACGTTTAAATATACTATGTATATAGGATGCAATCAAACAAGAGGTAAGCTATGTAATCAAAATACATAAACATAGGCAATGAATAAGCATATAGAAATATGGAATGCATAGATGATGCTTAGAGTAAATCATGCTTACCTAGAAGATAATATGTGTATAAGAAGTGACCATCAATATAGAATATTCAAGGCCTACCACCTCCTTGGAGAGGTGATTGACGTACAAACCTTTGAACATGGTTATTGGGGTACATACCCCCAATTATGGTAGCATGGCCTACTATTTCTTATTGAGGCAATCGAGGTACAACCCCTCAATGTGGTTATTGAGGTATATACCCCCCAATCATGATAGCACGGGCCTACTATCTCTCGAGCAAGGCAATCGAGGTATAAACCCCTCAAAGTGGTTACTCAGGCCTACTACTTCCCAAGCAAGGCAATCGAGGTACCAACCCCTCAATGTGGTTACCCGAGCCTACAATCCCCTGTGCGAGGCTTGGTCAAGTCACAACACTATAAGGGAAAATGACACACATATAAGTTTCTTTCATCATCATAAAGTCTATCAAATCATAAGTCATGCTTTAGATCTTCAACTACTCAAAAATTCAAATCGAACATTTTATCAAACACTTGACGGGTGTGTAATACTAGTGTTAAACCATGCAATTCAAAAGTGAAATCATGTAAGAAAATGCAATATAAAACTACCCACTAATACTTGGTAATAACATCATGCAATAGACATCAAAACCCTTCATCAAATCTCAATACATATCCAAGATTCATAGCTCAGAACATGCTTAAACAGTCACACTTTTACAAAACCCCAATATAGTTTATAGTCAAATTCATAGTAAATAAGACCCATACGTAAATCAACTTCGAAACATGAGATTTAGGTAAAATGGAAGCTTAGGAACTATGAGTGAAAGGACCCAATGGTTGAAACCCACACACCTTGACTTTGGAGAGTTATTGATAAAGGTTGAAAATGGAGACTTGAAGCTTTAGTGAAATCTTTAAGATCTGGATGAGCTTTGGGACTAGAACTTTAGAGTGAAATATTTGTTTTTGTATTTGAGAGAGTATTGGGGAATGCGTTGTATGATATGAAGGTGAATTGATTCTAGAAATCAAATTTTTGGAAAATTGAAATTGTGATTCATTTGCTCTAAAATCGGGGTTAGACCCATTCCCTACTCAATTTTACCCTGATTAGGAATATGAAGTCAAATTTTTGATATCATGCATGAATTTCGAGTTATATGGTAATTACGATTTCGGGCACTTTCAAAACACGTTTTCGGGCACTCTTTGTGGTCGTTTCAGTTGGTATGGACTGGAAGACCTAGTTCCTATTCTAACGATGTTATTTCTTATTTGCATGCTTCTTGGTTGATGGGTAAGGGGGTTTTGGCATATTTAGCTCATGTTCAAGCTATTTCTTAAAAGTCCCCATCATTGGAAACTACCAGGGTTGCTAGAGAGTTTATAGATGTAATTCTGATTGATTTACCTAGTGTTCCATTGAATCGTAACATTGACCTTTCTATTGATGTAGATCCAGGCACTAAGCCCATATCTATTACTCCTTATCAGATAGCCCCGGCTAAATCGAAGGAGTTGAAAAAATAATTAGAAGACTTGTTGAAGAAAGGATTTATTCGCCTGAGTGTATCTCTCGGGGTGCTTATGTGTTATTCATGAAGAAGAAGGTTGGGCACTATGTGTATCTGTTTTGACTATCGTTAGCATAACAAAGAAACCATCAACAACAAATATCATTTGCCTCAATTAATGATCTTTTTAACCAGTTGCAAGGTGCCTCAGTATTCTCCAAGATTGACTTGAGGTCCGAGTATCATCAGTTGAGAGTTCGAGAGTCTGACATCCAAAAGATAACTTTCAAGTCCCGTTATGAGCATTATGAGTTTGTGGTTATGTCATTCAGGTTGACTAATGTCCCAGCTTCTTTTATGGGATTGATGATCTGAGTGTTCAAGCCCTATTTAGACATCTTCATGATTATATTCATTGATGATATCTTAGTTTAGTGTCAACTCTTGAGGACCATACTCAAGAGATTGAGGGAAGAGAACTTGTATGCAAAGTTCTCAACGTGCAAGTTATGGCTTGTGTTTATTGCATTTCTTGGCCATGTTGTGTAAAAAAAAAAGGTATTATGGTCGATCTGTTCAAGGTTGCTGCTATTCAAGAGTGGGCTAGTCCTACTTTCGTGACTGAGATCTAGAGTTTCCTTGGTTTAGTAGGGTATTATTAGCGTTTTGTTAAAGGTTTCTCACCTATAGCAGCCCCGGTAACTAGATTGACTCAGAAGGCTATGGAATTTCAATGGTCGGATGATTATGGGTTGAGCTTGCAAAAGCTCAAGGATTTTTTGACTTCAGCACCCATTTTTGCCTTACCCGAGGAAGGAGTTCCATTTGTGGTATATTGTGATGCTTTTGGTGTGGGTTTGGGTGGTGTGTTGATACAAACGGAAGGATGATAACATATGCTTCTAGATAGCTGAAAGTGCATATGAGAAACTACCCTACCCATGACTTGGAGTTCGCTATAGTTTTGTGTTCTTGTTAAAGTTGTGGCAGCATTATCTTTATGGGATGCATTCTGAGATCCTTACCGATCACCAGAGTCTCAAATATATCTTTTTTCAGCCTAACCTGAACATGACACAACATAGGTGGTTGGAGTTGCTTGAGGACTATGATATCTCCAATTTATGTCACCCTAGTAATGCCAATATGGTGGCAAATACTTTGAGTTAGAAGGCCACTTGTATGGGAAATTTGAAATTCTTGAGAAATGAGTATAGCCCCTTAGTTATGGAGGTTTAAATGCTTGCTAGACAGATAGTTCATTAGGATATTTCTCTTCCTCCAAGTATTTTGACCTTTGTTGAGGCTAGATCTTCTTTGTTTTGATTAGATATGTGCTCATCAGTCTGATGACCCCAGATTATGTGTGATTTGTGACAAAGTGTTGTGAGGTGAATCCAAGGTGGCTTTTATTGATTCTAATGGTGTTTTGAGGGTTAATGGCGGAGTTTATGTGCCTAAAGTTGGGGATTGGATGAGATTGATATCAGAAGAGGCCCATTATGCTAGGTATTCCATTCATCTGAGTGTGGCTAAGGGGTACATGACTTAAAATTGCATTATTATGGTATGACATGAGGAAATACATAGCTGAGGTCATGGCCAAGTGTATGAATTGTCAATAGGTGAAGTATGAGCATCAAAATCCTAGTGAATTAGTGTAAAGGATGCCTATTCCTGATTGGAAGTAGGGGAGAGTGACTATGGATTTTGTTACAGATTTTCCCATGGCAATGGGGAAGTTTGAATTAGTTTGGGTAGTTGTTCATCGATTGACCAAGTTGGCACACTTCTTACCGATGAAGACTAGCTACAGCGCAGAGTAGTTGGCTAGGTTATATATCTAGGACATTGTCAGATTGCAGGGTGTGTCAGCATCTACAGTATCGAATGAGGGCCTGTGTTCACTTCTCACTTTTGGAAGGCTCTACCGCGTGGTTTAGGTACTAGAATAGATTTGAGTTCATCTTTTAACTCTCTCACTGATGGTCAGTCAAGTGCACCATTCAGGTGTTGGAGGACACGCTTAGGGCTTGTGTTATTGATTTTGGGCCTAAAGGGACCAACACATACCATTAGCAAAGTTTGCATATAGCAACAATTACCATCCAGCATCTAGATGGCACCATTTGAGGCCTTGTATGGCCAAAGGTGTAGATCACTGATTGGATGGTTTGATTCTTGTTCAGTTGAGGTGTTGGGTGTAGATTTGCTTCAAGATGTCATGGACCTTGTCCGTCTTATTCGGAGTAGACTTCTGACATCCTAGAGTCACCAGAAAAGTTATACTAATAAGAGGATTAGGCCTCTTCAGTTCTTTGTTGGTGACAATGTTTGGCTAAAAGTTTCATCCATGAAGAGTGTGATGAGATTTGGGAAGAGGGGAAATGTTAGTCGTAGATTCATTGTCCCATTTGAGATTTTGAGGAGAGTTGGTGAGGTAGCCTATGAGTTGGTTTTACTACCAAGACTATCTTCTGTTCATCCTATTTTTCATGTTTCTATGCTCCACCGGTACATTCCAAACGAGTCCCATGTAATATCTTATGACTCTGTTGACTTGGGTCTAGATTTGTCTTTCTAAGAGGAGCCTATAGCTATTTTGGACCGGCAGGTCAAGAGATTGAGATCGAAAGATATACCTTCTGTGAAGGTTCAGTGGTGGCACCTTATGTTGATGAGATCCAAAGATATACCTTCTGTGAAGGTTCAGTGGCGGCACCGTCCTGTTGATAAGGCCACTTGGGAGTTGGAGTCTGACATGCAGGACAAATATCCCAGCCTTTTTCAGGCTTTAGGTACTTCATTTTTTTTATGTTCGTGGACGAACATTATTTTTAGTGGTGAATGATGTAATGACCTAGTTAGTCATTTTTTGCCTTATTTGTGAAAATCACTATTTTATCCTTCTGTAATCACTACAATAAATGTGATGTTAGCCATCAGTTGTTTAGCTACAGCCAAAAGTTCGTCACCAAATATGCATTTTTTGTGACAAATTTGATTTCTTCCTCAAACATACAGAAAAAGTTCACATATTTTTAGTGACAAAAAATAAATTTCATACGAAATGTTTTGTCTAAGAAGCTTTCCCACCAAAAAAATAAGTTAGCACCAATTATTATGTAATTTTAGCCATAAATTTGAGGATATTGGTGGTAATCAGCTTCGTCACTAATTTTGTTGACAATTTGTGACAATTCTCAAATGTATGACTCACATGTTTTTAGTGACAAAAATAATTTGGTCGAAAATGTTCTTTTTACCACCAAAAAAAGTAAAATGGTGCAATTATTAGGCAATATTAGCCACGAATTTGATGATATTGGCGACAATCAGTTTCTTCACTAATTTTATTAACATTTTGTGACAAATCATCATTTTTCTCTGATTCGTTTAAGTTTAGATACTAAAATATTTCGTCACTAAAATTACGTAACTATGTTTGAAACGTAATAATACTTTCGTCGCTAATTGTATATCATTTGTGATGTTACTTTTTGTCACTAATACTATACACAAATTAGTGACACTCATTCTTTTGCCTCTACTTATCGATAAAATTATTTAGCTACGACAAAAAATTTGTTACGAATTATTTAATCTTTGTGAAAAATGTACTTTTCATCTCAAATTAATATCTTATGCACTAAAATAAATTGTAGAACTTTTTAAATCTACAAATGTTTTTCATCAAAAAGCATATTGAAACTAATTATCGAGTAATTTGACTCAAAAATTTATCTTATCAGTGACACTTTAATTTCAATACTAGTACAATAAATAATTCGTGACAAATTATTTTTTATCATATTTAACTTTTTTAAAAAAGTTTCATTCTAAAAATATGTTCAAAAAAAAAAACTTGAAAAAGCATGACAAATACAGGCGAGAAGCAGATGACTAAAACTGAATATTAAAAATATATTGACATCTCTAATAATTTTAAGTAACAGTTAGTTGTTTTTAACATCTCTCACACATATTCTATGATAGAGCTTTTTGTAATCACGATTGGATATTGTTATGGGGGTATGTTATTCTTGAATATGATATTCCTCATATCTCAGACCATGCTCCAACACTATTTAGTCTAAATACTATGATCTATCCCATGAAGAGTCCTTTTAGATTCTTCAACATATAGACAAATCACAGTACTTTTATGGATATTGTGCAACAGGTTTGGTCTAAGGGGTTAACTCATTATGGAATAAAAAATATTTGGCTCAAAATCAATGCCTTACTGTTGCACACAAAGTTGAATAGAGAAGAGTTCAAAGATATCAACCTAAAAATAGTAAAGTCCAGGCAAGATTTGCAATCATTCAACAACTTCTTAATGTCCACAATTCAGATGACAAGTATAAATTGGAGAAGATAGCTATTCAGAATCTTGAAGAATATCACTAATTGAAGAGAGTACACCTAGATAGAAATCAAGAGCACAATGGATCAAGCTAGGTGATGCAAATACTATGTACTTCTCTGCTATGATCAAAGAGAGAAGCCAAAAGAAACATCTTGGAGAAATTCACTCACTCTCAGGCGGGAAGCTTACAGATCCCGATAAGATTAAAGACAAGATTATACTCTTCTATAAATCTCTAATAAGTTCATCTTCCTCTACTTTACCTATAGTTAATAGAGTAGTGATGAAGCATAGCCCTTTTCTCCCATCAATGAAACATTCATTTATGCAGAGATGTTATCGACCAAGAGATCTCTATTGCTTTACAGTCCATTGAGCGTGAAAAAGTGAGGTGCTGTCAAAATACAAAATATTTGATGCTTAAAACATAGGATTTTATGTGTTCTCAATACGACATTTATGGTTTTTATGAGTTTTTGATATTTGTTTTGCAGGAAAGCAGGTTGACATGATTTTTGGGGTAAATTGCAGACTTTTCTAGTTTTTGAGGGTTTATGAGACCCTTTACGAGCCGTAGAGCCTTCTACGAGTTGTAGAGTGGGTTTTATGGAGATTACCAGTGAAGTTTGAAGATTTGAAGTTCAGCCAGAAAAGACCTCTTTATGAGTCATAAATCACTCTATGACTCGTATTGAGTGGTTTCGTGGAAAATTCTAATGAAATCCAGTGAAGGACCAGATGTTGTAGGTAAAGTCTACAAGAGGAAAATACGAGTTGTAAATCAATCTATGACAAATAAAGTGGATCCATGGAGTGAAGTCCAAGATCTCAAGAGTTGAACACGAGACCCCAATTATGACTTGTAACTCCAGTTACCAGTCGTAAGGCATGTCGTTGAAACTTGCCGACCAGTTTTTCTAATCTTTTAAGACTTATTTGTAAATACTATAAATAGTAATTTTTAGGTCATCATTCACATAACACAGTAGATAGAACATCATTAGTGTACTTTTGGGGATTTATACTTGGAGACTAAAGATTAGAGAGGAGAATACACTTGTGGATTCATTATATCTTTCAATCTTGTGATTATCAATACAATTTGGGTTTTCTTATTCATCAATCCATTTGGATAAGTGATTAATTATGTTTACTAAATTCATAGTTTCTTCATCTACCCATAGCATGAGTAGATAAACCCACAATTTGGGATTGTGAGAACCATGAATATCTAACCAAATAAACCCAGATAATTTGCAATTCTTAGAATGGGTATTTATATGTATTAATTAATTTTCTTTATTTTGCATATTTTCTAGTGGTGGACAACATCAGAACTTGCCTAGTGTTACCTTCCCCATCTAGCAGGTAATGAATAGGAAAATAGATTGGTTAACAAGATACGATGGTGTGTTTAATCAACTGAACTAGACGACGGGGAGGTTGACTGGGACTATGGGTAATGGTTAATATTACATACTATGGAGATGGGACAATTCCCATAGTGAAATTCGCCTCTCACTTTTGACCAAAAGGCTTGGTAAACATAAATTATCGTACTTCATGCTATACTTTAGTCATGAATTGGGTTATCCTGGATATTGAGTTAGTGAATCATGGAGAACACAATTCTCAAGTCGCTCCCTATTATTGATTGTCTCTTGTTTTAGTTAGTTTAGTTTAATTTCTTATCAATCGTTACAACCCCCTTTTTTTTTGGGAATTGGGTAAATTAATACTTGAATTATTTATTAGTGAATCTATTTGGAAAGTCTCCATATTCTCTATGGGATTCGACCCTAACCTTGCTTAGGTTTATATTTGACAAAGACCACTTTATCCTCCAAAAAAGAGGTGTAACTTGCGCAAGATCAAAGATTATGGTGTCGTTACTGGGGAATACGGCTAGACTTTGATTGGATTTACTAGTAATTGTAATTCGAGTGTTAATTTCTTAGTTCCCTTGTATTTTGCTTTTATTTTTGCTTCTTTGCAGGGTATACTAGGTAGTGTATGCCCAACAATAGAAGTCAAGGAAAGCCCTTAACTCCACTTGATCCATATCCAATGAATTACAAGAAGAATGGCTCAAGAGAATGCTAACATTGTGAGTAAGCAAACTTGAATCAAAATGTTAATGATGATGATCAGAATGACAACCCACCTCCTTTGGAGAATATTCCATAGCCTATGGATTACAATGATAATGCTTACCGATGGAATCAATATAGACTAAACCCTACGGCTATGGATGTGACCAAGGCTATTGTGTTGCCACCACTACCAGCTGACACATAGTTCACTATTTCTAGTGGGTCACTTCAATTGCTGCAAAACCGTAGATTATTAGTGGACCTACCATCAGAGGATCCACATAGCCACTCGCAAAACGTGGCATTTGTTTGTAAGAGTGTGATGGGGGAACAAAATCTATCTATGGATGTTATGGGGCTTCATGTTTTCCCATTATTTCTTATGGGAAATGCGGCAATATGGGTATCTGAGCTCCCACAAAGTTCCATCACCAATTTGGCAGATTTGCAGAAGGCCTTCTTGGAAAGTTACATCCCTAGTTCAAAGAAGCTTAAGTTAAAAGGATCAAGTCAATAATTTTGAGTAACTTCCTGGTGATTTTCATGTTCCAATAGTAAAGCGGTCACTATCAAATATAAACATAACGAGAGGTTAGGGTCGAATCCATAGGGAATACAGGGTTGACCATATTGACTCACCAACAATTATTTCATGTATCAATCGGCTATATTCTCTAAAATGAGGGGGGGGGGGTTGCAATTCGAAGTGAAGGAAATAAAAATACTACACTACTAATGTAAAGAGACCATCAATTTGAGGGACAACTTGGGAATTGTATTCCCCATGATTCATTAACTCCAAAACCTCCGATAAAATAACTCTAATCGAGATATTGCATACAGGATAGTAACTTACATTCTTCACGCCCTCTTGTGAAGGTGAAGGTTGGATATCACCATGGCGCTTGGTCGGCAACCATGGTGTACCAACTAACTATTACCCATTATCCCAGTCAACCTCCCCTTGGTCAAGTTTGGCTGATTAGATGAGAACATATCAATCGAATATTGTAATCTATTTCCTTTTTCCTATTCATCACTACCTTGGTCAGGATCATGATAGTAGGTAGGATTTGGTGTTAGCTATCACCAAACAACATTCAAAATGAAAGGAAATAGATAATACATGTAATTACCCAATCAAAGAAATGCACAAAATCTGAGTTACTTCAAGTCAACTCCTTATGGTTCCCACAACCCCAAGTTATGGGTGTTTAACCACTTATAGCTAGGTAAAAATCACAAACAGTGAATAAAGTAAACATGGTTTAGAAATTACCTAAGAACAATGAAGAACAACACCACTTTGATATTGAAACCATAAGCTTGCAACAATGGAGTTTGAGTACAAGTGATTTCAAAACCCCCAAATTGGGTCTTCAAATTAAAAACTTAAAATCTACTCTGATGTAACACCCCACACCTTACTATACTGGCACAATGCAAATGAAACATGACATGATTTGGTCAAATTGACGCTAAATTTTAAAAGTGCTTGAATCTCGCGTTAATGGGCTATATGGGCGTCTAACGCTTAAGAGGGACGAGTGTATACATGTTTTGTGTCAAATTGAGAAGATTACAGCCTTAAAATTAGGTAAGAGAATTGAGGTGCTTGTAGGACTTAGAAGCTAGCAGGTGAGTCACCTACTTGCTTAGCTTAAATTTGTTAGTTAAACGGAGACGAGGCACGACGTCGAATTTGTCCAAGTCCGATTACGAATAAAGTCCGTGTTAAGAGTTCAACTTTAGCACATATTTTAGCATCAAAAATGGACTAAAGGATCATCCCAAGAATAATATAAAGAGAGCCCAAGACCATTACAATATTCTCAGCAAGTTAGGCCCAACTAATTAAGAAGAAGAAATCTGAAAAATGGGCAGCAAAGGCCCATGCATTTGGAGCTGCAAAAGGCCCAAGTGAAATGAGGAAGGAGTTGCATCACCTACTTGGTGATGTAAGGATTAAGTAGCCTTAGTAAGTTGGCCGAGGATCAATTTAAAAAAGGCTTAAAGCAGCTCTACAAGTCATTGTCATCTTGAACATAAAACAAATCAGCTTTGTCTCCAACTTTTCTCTCAACATGTATTGACTTGCAAAGAAGCAATAAGGGAACTTATAGGGTTCATATACAAGACCTATATCTTGACTATAGTGGTAAGTAAGTTCATACATGTGTTTACTATAGTTTTACCATGTAAAACATGAGATAGATGCTAGTTACGCTTGCTAAAATTGTTGGACAGATTCTGTGCAGAAAGTTGCTGCACCTTTTCATTTTGTTTTGATGATTTCTCTATGGTTTGTAAGTTGTATTATGAAGATAACTTGGTGTTCTTAACATGGTTTGAGTTATAAACATCACCCTGAGGTGGCTTCCCTAATTTTAGTTTCATTTAACAAGCGCGTTTTATCGTGTATCTTAAGCGTCATGTTGATTAGAACTTGTGAATTGTTGGATAGAGGGACATTACCTCACGTCCTTCATGACTTATTGAGTGATTTTATAAGACTTATTTAGATCTTTTGATATGTGTAAATGTTGCTGGAACAGTTTGGTTAGAGTTGGAATAGGTTTGGAATTGTCAACGTCGAAATGTAGCAAAAGAAGGTAACGTTATGCTGTCCGTTTTTAGATTGTATGGAATTGTGATGTGTTGTGCTTTATGGACTGTTGTAAGGATTTAATGGAATCAAAACAGGCTGGTCATGATGCGTATGTGTGAATGTGTGTTGGAAATTATGATTAGAGGCGGAATGGTTAAAGAAATATGCTTGGGATTATAAACACCCGCTTGGTGCCCGTGTGTTGTTTTGTTATGTAATTGGGCTGCTAAGATGTGTCTATTGGCTTCTAATGCTAGTTTTATCTCTTACTATGTTGTAGATAAGTATTTGGAGGAAGGTAAGGTTATCTTGATGTAGTAACAAGGTCCGACAACGAGGTATGTAAGATTATTTGATTTCTTATCACTTGGCATGAAGCATAGATGTCTCCTTGGTACATAAAGGCATTTGCCACTCCCGACGCAACTATTAACCATG
>JAOTQR010102838.1:0-28326 GCA_025774065.1 Solanum ossicruentum | reverse complement strand
ACACACACACACGCGTGTGTGTGTATATATATATATATATATATATATATATCTGTGTGTGTGTGTGTGTGTGTGTGTGTGTACATACCAATAATATACATATCCAGGAGAACTCCAACATATACAACCCAAATTAGAGTGTACAAGGCCAATGTCTGAATACAATAGACGACTATCAAAACAAAAGAAGACTACTAAAGATCTAGAGCTACTGGTGGTCATCAAATCTCCAGCAACATCCACATGCCTCTAACTTAGAGACCGCACCTGGACCTGTACCATGGAAAGATGCAGAAAAGCAGGGGTAAACATTGGTAATAGGTAATAAGTGGGCATCATCTGCTGACTGAGTGAAATACAGTAAGTATCATAAAAAGAATGTAATGAAATACTGTAGTGACAATCATCAAAACCCAAGTTAAGTGATACACATATCAGGAAAGCCATAGAACTTTTACTGAATGAACCCCCAAACATCAAGTGTCAACTATGTTTGTAGCGTTAGAAGACCTGACTAAGTAGAACTAGAAGAACCAACCAAGTAGAAACAAAAGAGACCATCGAGTAGGACCTACAATGTACCACGAAACAAACCATCGAAACGCAAGTAAAACCATATCACGATTGTCACACAATGAATCAGGGTGTTGACATGTGTATAAGGACCTAGTATCTATGCATGCACACTAACTAGGCCCTCATAAGCCCAGAAAGTATATCTAAGCACAATCATGAGGTGTATAGGTGTAGGGATATAAGAATCTATAATTGATAACAAACTATTAACCACCCAACTGAATCTGAACCAGTAAACCAACTCCGATGGCATGAGAGAACACAGAACCTGAATTGGAACCATGAATGCGACTCAGTAAGTACCCTGGTCTGGACTGTCCTGTAGACCGTACCTAGACTGGACCTCAGATAACCCCTGGACTGGACATCAGGGCAGGTAATACCCTGGACTGGACATCAGGGTGTGATATACTCAAATGATACCATAGACTAGACATCAGGGCATGATAAATGCGGATGATACCCAGGACTAGATATCAGGACGCGCAGTACCCCAGGCTAGACATCAGGGCGTGATGACGAAGTACCCATAACATATAGTTAAGAGTAGAACACACAATGAATTCCCAAAATGTAACATGTTTCCCAGTATTCGACCGCCTAAAATGCACATAAGCAACTAGATAGATGTACATATTGATAGAAGTAGTATATGATCATGTCTAGTCATCAATAGGTTCATCACATCTTCAGCCACTACTGGTATGTAGAATAACTTTAGATAACCCAATTGATAAGTGTAATTGACATGCTAAACAATAGTAGGCAACCTAACTGGCCTCCCTGGGTGTAGCATGTACCTCCCAGGTAGCACCATAACCTAAATACCAAGTTATCCAATATAATGATCAACATTCCCACTAATAAGTATAGCCAAGAATCTGGACAACAATGAACAAGCTAGGTGACATTCACGTCTAATAACAAAGCTGTCGTAGTCAGCAATAAACCTAACCAGAGGTTAGGGTTGAATACATAGGAAATACGGGGCTTGACTATGTATATCCACTATCAATCATTTCAAGCATCGATTACTAAAGTCTCTATGATAGGGGGAGTTTGTGATTCAAGAACAAAAATAAAAATGAACACTACACTAATTATGCGGAAAGGTAATCAAATTAATGGACAATTTGGGAATTGTGTTCCCCATGATTCATTGACTCAATTACCCTAGATAACATAACCCTAATTGGGAATTTGCATGCAGGATAGCAACTTAAGTTCTTCCAACCCTCTTGTGAAGGTGAAGGTAGAATTTCACCATGGCGCTTGGTTGGCAACAACTGTGTGCCAACTAGTTGTTACCATTGTCCCAGTCAACCTCCCCATGGTCAGGTTTGGTTGATTACACGAAAACACATCAATCAAATCCTATCATTTACTTCCCTTTTCCTATTCGTCACTACCTTGGTCAAGATCATGATAGTATGTGGGGTTTGGTGTTGGCCACCACCAAATAATAATCAAAATGAAGGGAAATAAACAATACATGCAAAACCCCAATCAAAGAAATACACAAAGTCTAGGTTATTTCAAGTCAACTACTCATGGTTACCACAACCCTAAGTTGTTTTTGCTTAGCTACTCATAGCAAAGACAAAATCAACAATAATGAATGTATAAGACATAGTTGAGAGTTTACCCAAAATAATGTAGAACAAAAACACCTTCAAGTTGGAAACCACAAGCTTTGATAAAATGGAAGATGAATACAATGTGATTTTCCAAACCCCTAAAATGGGTCTTCAAAGTAAAAATTGAAATCTACACTAAACCCTAGAAATATACTAGAGAGAATATTCGAAGTGAATCTCCAAAAATATTCAAGCCGCAGCTATATGTTTCTAAAACCCTATAATTAAGTATTTATACTGTTTATAATTACACCCTAAAAATTAAATAGAAAAGACAATTGGCAGCAGATACGTCACACAGGTACGACTCGTAAAGTGACCTATGAGTCATAATCGAGGTCTCATAGTCAATACTTGGCAAATGGACTTGACTATTATGACGCACTGCTATGAGTCTTTGCTTAGCTATGACTTATATGCTCCTCTTATAGTCTAGGTCTTAGTTCTTGGTCCAAACTTTTAGCTCATTCTTTCTTGCTATGATCCCACCTATATAAGCCGTAGTGAGACCTATGACTCGTAGAGTGGCCTCATAGGGCTGACCTCCACTTAGAAGATTTTTTATTTTGCTCATTGTTTCTTGCCAAAAGAGCATCTTATGACTCGTAGCTTGGGATACAACTTATATGATGGCTCGTATGTCCTGCACCTCAGCAAAATCTGCAATTTTCTCCCTAAATCATGCCAACCTATTTTTTCTGCAATAACAACATAAAAACACATAAAACCCATTAAAAGTCACATTAAGAACTGGTAAAATCCTTATTTTTAGGCACCAGATGTGTTGTATTTTGACAGCAGATCAACACCCTCAACTTAGAAATATTACTTGTCCTCAAGAGACGACTCAATCAAATTAGACAATGAGAAACACATTGCAGTTACTCTAATGGAATATACATCATTTAACTCCAATGAAGGTACCCAACTCTCAGTTTCAATACCTGCTTGCAAAGCTATTAAGCAAACCAAAATATAAAGATGCATCGGGCAATTGTTCACGCTCCAATAACAAAGCTGTCAGAGTTAGTAATAAACCTAATCGGTGGTTAGGATCGAATCCACAAGGAATACGGGGATTGGCTATATATATCCACTACCAATCATTTCAACCATCGATTACTAAAGTCTCTAAGATGGGGGGGGGGTTTATGATTCAAAAAAATAAAAATAAAAACTACAATAATTAGGCGGGAAGACAATAAAATTGAGGGGCAACTTGGAAATTGTGTTTCACATGATTCATTGACTCAATTACCCTAGACAACATAACTCCAATTGGGAATTCACATACAGGACGGTAACTTAAGTTCTTCCAACCCTCTAGTGAAGGTGAAGGTCAAATTTCACCATGGCGCTTGGTCGGCAATCATGGTGTGCCAACTAAATGCTACCCATTGTCCTAGTCAACTTCTGCTTGGTCAGGTTTGGTTGATTACACGAGAAAATATTAATCGAATCCTATCATTTAATTCCCTTTCCCTATTCTTCACTGGCTTGGTAGGGATCGTGATGGTAGGCGGGGTTTGGTATTGCCCACCACCAAACATCAATCAAAATGAAGGGAAATAAATAATACATGCAAAACCCCATTCAATGAAATGCACAAAGTCTAGGTTATTTCAAGTCAACTACTCATGGTTCCCACAACTCCAAGTTGTAGGTGCTTAGCTACTCACGGTTAAGGCAAAATCAATAACAATGAATGTAAATACATAGTTAAAAGTTTACCCAAAATAATGAAAAACAGGAACACCTTCAAGTTGTAAACCACAAGCTTTGATTAATAGAGGATGAGTACAATGTGATTTTGCAAACCCTCAAAGTGGGACTTCAAATTAAAAATCAAAATCTACACTAAACCCTAGAAGTATTCTAGAGATAATATTCAAAGTATGGAATAAAAGATTCAAAGTTTGGTTCTCTCCTAAAAGAAAACCTTATCATTAAATATTTATACTATTTACAAATTTTCCCTAAAAATTAAATAGCAAAGATAGCTGGCAGCAGGTACGTCGTGCTGATACAATTATTGGGCTGACCTACAAGTCATAATTGGGGTTTGGTGGTCAGCTTCTGGTATTGTTCACTTGACTTCTACGACCCACTGTTACGAGTTGTTGCTTGGGCTATGACTCGTATGCTTCTCTCCAAGTTTAGGCCTTCAGTTTTAGGTCCAAAATTTTAGCTCAATGTTTCTTGCTATGATCCTGCCTATATGAGTCGTAGTGAGACCTATGACTCATAGAATGGCCTCGTAGGGATAATCTCCACTTAGAAGATTCTTGATTTTGCTCTTTGCTACAAGAGCACCCTAAGACTCGTAGCTTGGGTTGTGACTTGTAGAATGACTTGTATGTCCTGCACTTTACCAAAATTTTCTATTTTCTCCAAAAATCATGCCAACCTATCTTTTCTACAAAAACAACATAAAAACACAAAATCCATAAAAGTCTCATTAAGAACTTACAAAATCCCTTGTTTCAGGCATCAAATGCACTATATTTTGATAGCACATCAACACCCTCAAATTAGAACTATTGTTTGTCCTCAAGTGATGACTCAATCTAAGCAGATAATGAGAAACACATAGAAGTTACTATAATGCAATATACATCACTTAACTCCAATTTAGATACCCAACTATCATTTTAAAAATCTTATTGCAAAGCTACTAAGCAAACCAAAACACAAAGATGTATCTAACATTCCAACTATGACAAGCAATAGAGTATCAACAGTCGACAATCACTAGACTAGTCATACGCCAATCATGCAGTGCAAATGCCCTCACCGAAATGAAGTCCCTCTTTCTCATTCAAACTACATTTAAAATTCAGGGACTGTGCAAGCATTCTCAATCTCACAAATGAAATTCATGCATAATGATTAACACCATAAGCCTGCCTCTATACTCAACTTCTGAACTGATGGCAAAGTGGATTCGGATCACTTTAGGACTTAATGGCTTCGAACATAGGATCATGGGGCTTTCGTATGGAATTTTAGACAAGTAGTGACTATAAGCTATCCTTGAACCATGTTTATCAACTCTCTAACCTCTATGACTCAACCATTTTCACCAAATTTTTTTATTCTTCCTTTTCAAACTTTTCCTAGGTGTTTTCTTTCCCTTTTTTAGTTATGCCTTATTTTTTAACTCATTTTGCTATTCTCTTCATCCTAAGGCAACTTTATTTTTCTTTTTCTCACCTGGAAAATGACTTTTTCATTTCTTTCTTTCTCAACTAACCACCTCCCTTGCATTACTTTACCATAATAAAGGTCACCTTTAACTTAGGCTTTTAGCCTGAGGTGAAGCACACAATATTTATTCCCCAAACCAGGGCCACTATTCGTAGCCACCCTCAACTTGGGCTTTTAGCCTCAATCAAGGTTCACATGTTCAAGGATAAGCCAGGTCCAATATTAGGGTATTTCATAAAATAAGGCTAGGCTAGCTAGTTGTCAAGAAAGAACAGGTACATGAGAAGCTCAAACAATTGGAACAAGGGATCAGCTATCACATTTGGTAGGTCATTTGGGAAATAGTGGGCTTACTAACAAAACAAACACCTAAGATACTCACCCAATCTACCACATCACCTGTCTAATCTTAGAATAACAAGGCAAGTTCTGAGTCCATACATAATACATGAATGCGGCAAAATAAGTTCACACAAACATGTTATCGCATACACAATCAAGTATAAACTCACAGGTCATGCTTCAAGCATCAACTTGCCTTCTCTTTATCAGAAAAAACATTCCCAGATAATCACATGCATGATTGCAAAAATAACCAACAATCTAAAAAATTTTAAGGGTACTGAATTTTTCAAAATGAAAAGAATTAAAAGCTATATATATGCCAAAAGATAGTAATTACTATATATCTATAAATTATCTACACTACCTAAATATGTCAGTTCAATAGAAATTAAAATATCCACAAAGAAAAAGAAACATGGCAAGAAATCCTTGGGATCAAAAATAGGGGAAATTATGGACTCGAGGTTACTAAGACTTCACCCTAATCCATGACTTCCTGCACCCCACCAAAAGAAAATACTTTGTCCTCAAAGTAAACAGACAAACACACACACATATACCAAAAATTAACAAGTTAAAACAACACATCCAAAACAGAATTAAAAATAACATTCAAAATAAAAAATAAAGAAAATATTGTCTACAACAAGAAACAAAGTATCCCTAAGTAACAAATAAGGATAGGGTCCAAAAATATCAAACAGATGATGGTCAAGCACCGACATCTATCTGGTCCTAGGGGGCCTTGGGGCTCTTGTAGTCCTATCTTCTCCTTGGTGGTCTGGGTTGCAGCTGTACCTGAGCTCCCTGCTGCTCGTGTTATCTGTTGCTCCTGGTCCCTCCTCAATGCTGCTAGAGCCAAAGACTCTTGCACTACCTCATCAGGTATCTACTCCACCAGTATTGTTACCTCAGTCCTGAGCCTCATCTACATCACCGTTGGGTTGTCACTCTTGAGATGCCTTTTCCTGTGGGCATGTGGATGGTCATCGAACAGGTCAAATACATCATCACCCACCGGTACCACCTCTGGTATTACTATCGGGGCCACTGACATCTTCAACAAGTTGGCCTTGAACTTGGGTAACTCCTCTGTAATAGCAGTCATGTCAGTAGGTTGGGCATCTTCGAGTGTCTTCTGGACCCGATCCTCAAAGGCATCTACTCTGGCATTCACTACTCTGACTCTCCCATCTATCAACTCACAAGTGTATGCCTTGGCCCTCTCCTCCAAGTCATGGACTGTCTGACAGACACATGGTCTGATATGGCTAACTAGCCTGCTCAACTGGAGTTCCATCTTCACTACCCTATGTACCAATGTATGA
Source organism: Solanum ossicruentum (assembly GCA_025774065.1). Classification (NCBI taxonomy): domain Eukaryota; kingdom Viridiplantae; phylum Streptophyta; class Magnoliopsida; order Solanales; family Solanaceae; genus Solanum; species Solanum ossicruentum. Next base: position 21,233 of record JAOTQR010102838.1, on the reverse strand, counting down.
AAAGAAAAGGCAGACATAAGAGAAAAGTCTGCATAATCAACCTATGTAGCAGAAGTTGCTGGTGCAGGTGTGCTAGAGGATGGCACTGCCTCGGTCTCAATAGCTGGAGGCGGTTTTGAGGTAGCTGGAGTAGTACTAGTGGTTAATGGGGTCTGCACTCGAGTCTGTGGCTCAACGGGGAATAGCTCTGGAATGGGAAGCGAACCTGCTCTATGTAGGGCCACCGGGTTCTCGTCAGCCTTGATTAGGCTGGGATCCATGGTGCGCACGGCCTCTGCATGTGGATCCAAGTGGAGAGAAACATGTACCCCGGCTGCATTGCATAATCTATGTATCTAGATAGGAAAAGGCAATACAGTCTGGGTACAGATCGCTGACTCGTGGATCTATTCTGCGATAACGCGATCCTAGTCAATCTTATAGCCAGCTAGAATGCTAGATAGTAGCATAGCTCTCTCCAATATGATCACATTATCCGTAAATGTAGATCTAATGGACCAACAAATAATAGACCACCAAAATTTTACTCGAAATGAGAGGTTGTACTTCACAATAGGATCGACGTGATTTGTGACCCACGTAGGCTCAACACCCACCTCATAAATCTTGCTTACTATCCACCTGAGGAGCTATATTTTTAATCCAACATCCTTCTCATTCACCGCCTTCCTTGTCTTTACAATCCAATTATCATATTCAGTAGTGGAACGGGGTTCTCTATAGTTTGGCCCAAACTAGAACCCTCTAATAGTTTCTCCTGAAATTTCAACATTCTCACCAACTAGGACCTCACGCAACCGTGGTTGCTCAATAGCCTTCTTATTTCTGGGAAGGTCCCTGCGAATAGTAGTGTAGTAGGATGCATAGAATTCTCGGACCAAATATGGGGCATACTTCCCCAGCTTTTGTGAAAGCCACCTTAGCCCGTGGCAATCAATATCAGCCTCCAAGTTCGGCACAATGCTCAACTATGAGCCCTTGAGCCTAGACTCCTCATGAAATTATTGGATCGGCTTCCCTTGACCTTTTGGTTCCAACCCCTTATCATAAATCTCCTTCATGTCTGGTACGCACCATCTCGTGTTTTGGGGTCTGTGGAACTGAAAGTATAAGTAGGATCAGCTGATTGTTGGGACTCATCACCCTCAGCTTGGGTTTGAGATGCCTCAATAGACTTTGACTCCGAAAGTGAGAGACCATCATCTGACCCATCTTTATCACCCTCCTCTTCTGACTAGGAGGGACTAGTAACTTCCATCGGTACCAGTGCAGCACGGGCTCGAGTCTAAGGTACATTTGCCTCGGGGTATATGCGGACTCTATGGACTTCAACAGATCTCTCATATCGCTCATCATCAAATGGGTCATCCCTCAATCGTCGTCCCGAAGCTTTAATAGCTTATTTTCTAGCCTTGGGAGCCATATAACCTGAAAATTTGACCCCATAACACACAATAAGCACCATAATGTTTGAATAAAATAGGAACCAGAAAGAAGAATCAACAAAGAGTAAAAAAAACAATAAAAGGAAACATAAAAATAGTAAACTGAATCAGTTGCAGATCTACAAGTATGAGGCACAGGTACGACTCATAGGGTGACGTACGAGTCACACAATAGCCTCGTGATGATAAGGTTCCTACAAAATTAGCAATCTAATCATAGATACGAGGCTCAGGTATGACTCATAGGTTGACCTACGAGTCATATCCTGGGCTCATAATAGGGAACAGAATACCATTCAGAACAAGGCAGGTTCAACGAGTCCCTCACTACAATTTGTATTAGAAACTACGAGTCGTATATAGGTCTCATATAGTAAGTATTAAGGAACTAAAGGTGATTGTAGCCTCCTACGATAGGCCACTACGACTCGTAGAGTGACCTATGACTCGTAGTAGGTCCTCGTAGTAGAAAACAGAAGGCATCTGGGGTGCCTCTAACCTTCCCACAAGGACCAAAACAAAAAGATATTCAAAAATAAACAACATTAGAGCATCATATCATCACAAACACACAATTAAACTTAATACGAATCATTCCCACACAATCAACCACTGCCCCTGAATGAAACAACAATCCCCAATTATTTCATGATAGCCAAAAGTTTTTGATCCCTAAAATCACAACACAAAATTCGTAGGAGTTCAAAGAGATCAAAAGTAAATTCATTCAAAGGGTATGTCAAAAGGTCATGCTCAATCCAAACATACATCAAAAACCAAAATTGCACTTCGACACGAACCCAACAGTTGATTGATCCAAAATTATGCATAATAATAACCATGATCAATAGCAGATATGACAAGGTATTGATATCACAATCAACCAACGAGGGCGAATTTGCAATTCAAAACAACATTAAGGAATTTTAATCGACAAACCCTAGTTCTCATGCCTAGACAACTGTTTTCTCATGGGCACTTTCATTATCACATCCACATACACAATCATCCAACAATTTTAAGAAGATAATAAAAGTTAGGGACTAAATGTAACCAAGAAAGCATACCAATTGAGAAATACAAATCAAGTAGATGCACTAAGAGCGAAAAGAGGAGTCAAAACCCTAGATAATAGTGCTCGCCAGAAATCTTGTCGAAAAATGACGTGGGTTGTCGAAAAATTGATCGGAATAGCTGAAGGGGAAAGGAATTTGGGGAAATTTTTAGAAATTAGGGCAAGAAATAAGGATTTAGGGTTCAAAAATAAATTTTGACCCCTTTTGTATCAAACTGGGTTGTCTTTTAAAATTCTGCAGATCGGGGCTATGAAACCCAGATTACCAGTCGTACGACTACCTACAACATGTAGGTCATGGTCTTGCGACAAACGTCAATACTTATAAAAATTAGAATTCCTACCTGGGCACTACGAACCCCACTTACGACTCGTAGGAGACCCTAAGAATCATAAGGTTAACTTGTGGTGTGTGTGCCAACTTTAAGTAGTCATTGTTTCTCTCTAGAAGGCATGACCATGAATTGTAGTTGTGAACTACAACTCATAGGCCTGATCATAGAGGCTGTTTCAAATGCAATTTTCTTCAACTCTTCAGCTTTTGGTCTGTACCTGCAAATCAAACTTTAAAATACACCAAGGTCTAGAACAATACAACTGATCCAGTGTCTCAACGCATCAAAACAAGCATCAAACTACTGGCTAACAATTTAAATATCCAAATTAAACTTAAAACAAAGCAAAAACATGAAAGATACTTGGGTTGCCTCCCAAGAAGCGCCTTGTATAACGTCATGGCTCGACTTTGTCATCATCCATCATCAAAAATCTTCAAGTTCCCAAACTTCACTCTTAAACTCATATGGGTGTTTCATTTATTGGCTAATGTCAAACATAAGCTCTGCATCATTGACCCTAAATTGAAGTTGGCCCGAATCAATATCCACCAAGGCTCTCCGGATGGCCAGAATTGGTCTTCCCAATATAATGGGCACCTCGAAATCAACTTCACAATCAAGGATCACAAAGTATGTGGGAAAGATGAACTTATCAACCTTTACAAGCATATCAAAAAGTATTCCTTTCGGCATTTTCATAGTTTGATCCTCCATGAGTAACAACATTCTTGTCAAAGTAGAAGTGCCAAAACAAGCTTTTTGAACACGGCAAGAGACATTAGATTAATACTCGCTCCTATGTCACACAATGCTCTTGTGAATTTAATATCACAAATGGTGCAACGAATGGTGAATGCACCGGAGGCATTTGGTCATAATGGCACTATGTTATTAGAGCTCTTAGCTCAAAGTGCACTTTTTTGTCACCAAATCCTTCATATACTCAGCGTCTGGGGCATCTTCTCCAAAGCTTCTAAGAGGGGAATGTTGATGGACAATTGTTTTAACATTGAAAGGAAATGCTTGAATTTGCCATCTTCCTCTTTTTTTATAACTCCTTGAGGGAAAGGAGGAGGTGGTTTCGGGATCATCTTGACCTTCTCTTGCTCTCTCACCTCCTTGCTTTGCACCCCATTACTCTTCAAAACTTCTTCCTCACTCAATACTTTGCTATCAATACCCTTCTCAAAAGCTTCATCTTCAACCACTGGCATAGGGGGATCTATGGTACTTTTACCACTCCTAGTCATGACCGCCATGCAATGCCCATCATTCTTTGGATTTTGAATTGTATTTCTTGGTAAGGTGCCCTTTTGACATTGGTTCAATTGTGAAGAAACTTGTGCAAATTGTTGTTCTAATTGTTTGATAGCCACCGAGTGAGAATTTATTTTGGTTGATGCTTGAAATGTCCAATTTCATCCCTTTCAAGGTCTCATCTTAATGGTAGGGTCTTTTCAACAACTTATCAAACATCTCTTCAATCCTCAAAGTATTTGGCACAACATCACGGTTGTGGGCGGAACATAAGGATCATTCTATATCTATCTCTTCTACCCCATTTGGCATCTGGTACTCTCTCCCTTTCATAATAACCACCTTGGTTTTCTCTATAAGCACCATCACGGTTGTAGTTTCGACCTTGATTCTCAGACCCTTGCCTCCAATAGTTCGAATTGAATCCTCTGGGGTTGTTCCAAAAACTCGCCTCTTGGTTGCACAGGAAGCAAGCATCTTCATCAAAGAATGGTTCTTCATACATGGGAACCTTAGGAGGTTGGTGAGTCACCGCTTGAACAATTGCTTGGTTTTACTTTAAGATCAATTTCATACTCATGCGAAGTTGAGCAAGTTGTTCCATGATCTCTTCGTTGACCTTTGCTTGCCCATTGTTGGTGTCGACCGAACAAGAAGTCTTCATTGCACCTCTCTCTCTACGACTTTATGCTTTATTGGTTTTAACCACTTGCTCCATTCTTTTGGCTATCAATGCAAAAGGTTTTTCAAGAAACATGCCTCCCATGATTGTGTTGGCACAAGCTTGACTATTTTCATCAAGAACCCGATAGAAAATTTCAACCAAGGCATCATCAACAATCATATGATCAGGGACCATCCTCACGGATTTAGTGAATCTTTCCCATGTGGTACTGATAGAGTCATCGGGCAATTGCTCAAAATTGTTTATTTGGTCTTTAAGCTTAAGCTTCTTTGATCTTGGGAAATATCTCTTTAAAAACACTCTCTGAGGCTCTGCCCAGCTTGTTATTGTACCTGGAGGAAGCTCAGACAACCACACAGCTGCAATACCAATTAGTGAAAATGGGAACACTCGCAAACCTATTGCATCCAAAGAAAGATTTTGTGTTCCCATGACACTCCTACAAATGAAGACGACATTATGGAGATGACGATGAGGATCCTCTGATGGTAGCCCTATGAACAAACCACGGTTTTAGAGCATTTGAAGTAATCCAATTGACACCGAGAACTTAGAGTCTATCGGTAATGGGGGCAACACTATAGCACCAGTAATGTCCAAGGCCATAGGGTTCAAGCGATATTGATTCCAACCATAAGCATTTTCGTTAAAATCCCTAAGTTGTGGCCTGTAGTCCCTTGGTGGTGGATTCTCCTCTCTCTCGATATCATCATTATTCACATTTATTTCTTCCTCAATCGCAATATCTTCATTCACCTGAGCCATTATCCTAAAGAGTCGATGGATCTCCAAATTGATAGGAGCTAAGGGAATGCCTTGGCTTCTTGTGTTGGGCATACAACATAGTACACACTGCAAATCAAATCAAACAACAGCAACAAAAATAAAAGTAAAATACAAGAGAATCCAGAAATTAATACTATAACTAATTAATAGTGAAATCAAGTCAAGCACCTAGTCATATTCCCCGACAACCGCGCCATAATTTTTGGTGTTCACACTCCAATAACAAAGCAGTTGCAGTCAGTAATAAACCTAACTGAAGGTTAGGCTCGAATCCATAGGGATTACAGGGATTGGCTTTATAGATCTACTATCAATCATTTCAAGCATCGATTAATAAAGTCTCTAAGATAGGGTGGGGTGTGATTCAAAAACAAAAATAAAAATAAATACTACACTAATTATGAGGGAAGACAATCAAATTAAGGGACAATTTGGGAATCGTGTTCCCCATGATTCATTGACTCAATTATGCTAGACAACATAACTCAAGTTGGGAATTCGCATGCAAGATGGTAACTTAGGTTCTTCTAGCCCTCTTGTGAAGGTGAAGATTGAATTTCACCATGGCACTTGGTCAATAACCATGGTGTGCCAATTAACCATTATCCATTGTCCCAGTCAACCTCCCTTTGGTCAGGTTTGGTTGATTAGACGAGAAAACATCAATCGAATCCAGTCATTTACTTCCCTTTTTCTATTCATCACTACCTTGGTCGGGATCGTGATAGTAGGTGGGGTTTGGTGTTGGCCACCACCAAATATCAATCAAAATGAAGGAAAATAAACAATACATGCAAAATACAAATCAAAAATGCACAAAGTCTAGGTTATTTCAAGTCAACTACTCATGGTTTCCACAATCTAAGGTTGCGGGTGCTTAGCTACTTATGGCTAAGGCGAAATCAACAATGAATGTAAAAGACATAGTTGAGAGTTTACCCAAAACAATGAAAAATAAGAACACCTTCAAGTTGGAAACCACAAGCTTTGATTAATGGAAGATGAGTACAATGTGATTTTCCAAACCCTCAAAGTGGGTCTTCAAATTAAAAATCAAAATCTACACAAAACCCTAGAAATATTCTAGAGAGAGTATTCAAAGTGTGGAATAAAAGATTCAAATCTGGTTCTCTCATAAAAAAATCCTATCATTAAGTATTTATACTATTCAATAATTTTACCCTAAAAATTAAATAGAAAAGACAGCTGGCAGCAGGTACGTCATGTAGGTATGACTCGAAGGGTGACGTACGAGTTGTAATCAGGGTTTCATGATCAGGTTCTGGCATTTTGGACTTAACATCTACAACCCACTATTTCGAGTTGTTGCTTGGGCTATGACTTATATGCTTCTTTTATAGTCTAGGCCTTCAGTTTTTGGTCCAAAATTTTAGCTCACTGTTTCTTGTTGTATTCCTTCCTATACGAGTCATAGTGAGACGTACGGCTCGTAGAGTGGGCTTGTAAGGCTGACCTCCACTTAGAAGATTCTTGATTTGCTCACTGTTTCTTTCTATGGGAGCACACTATGACTCAAAGCTTGGGCTACGACTCATAGAATGGCTCGTCTGTCCTACACTTCAGCAAAATCTACCATTTTCTCCCAAAATCATTCCAACCTATCTTTTCTGCAAAAACAACATATAAACACATAAAAACCATAAAAAGTTGCATTAGGAACTTGCAAAATCCCTTATTTGAAGCATCAAATGCATTGTATTTTGATAGCACTTCATCAGCAATCCAACTATGACAAATCAAGGAGTATCAACAATCCACAATCACTGGACTAGTCATATGGCAATCATGCAAGTGCAAATGCCCTGACAGAAAAGAAGTCCCTCTTTCTCACTCAAAGTATATTTAAAATTCAGGGACCATGCAAGCATTCTCATTCTCACAAATAAAATTCATGCGTAATGACTAACACCATAAGCTTGCCTCTATACTCAACTTCCGAACTAATGACAACGTGGATTCGGATCACTTTAGGACTTAATGGCTTTGAACATAGGATCATGGGGCTTTCGTATGGAATTTTAGACAAGCAGTGACTAAAACCTATCCTTAAACCATGTTTTTCAATGCTCTTACCTCCATAACTCAGCCATTTTCATTGAATCCACCCTTATTCTTCCTTTAAGAGGTTTTCCTGGGCCTTTTCCTTCTCTTTTTCAACTGTGCCTTATTTTTGAACTCATTTTTGCTATTCTCTTCAACCAAAGGCAACTTTATTTTTCTTTTCCTCACCTGACAAATGACTTTTTCATCTCTTTCTTTCGCAACTAACCACCCCCTTTTCATTACTTTACCATAATAAAGGTCACCCTCAACTTAGGCTTTTAGCCTGAGCTGAAGCACACAATATCTATTCCCAAACCAGAGCCACTATTTATAGCCACCTTCAACTCAGGCTTTTAGCCTCAATCAAGGTTCACATGTTCAAGTATAGACTAGGGTCAATATCAAGGTATTTCACAAAACAAGGTTGGGCTAGCTAGGTATCAAGAAAGAACAGGTGCATGAACAACTCAAACAATAGGAACAAGGGATAAACTATCACATTTGGTATGTCAATTAGGCAAAAGTGGACTTCACTAAAAGAACAATGGCTAAGATCCTTTCCCAATCAACCATATCACCAGTCCAATCTTAAAGTGATAAGGCAAGTTCTGAGTCCATACATAATACATGAATGCGGCAAAATAAGCTCACATACACATGGCATCTCATACACAATCAAGTACAGACTCATAGGTCATGCTTCAAGCATCAACTTGCCTTCTCTTTATCAAAACAAACATTGCCAGATACTCACATACATGATTGCAAAAATAACCAACAGTCTCAAAAAAGTTTTAGGGTACCGAATTTTTAAAAACATTCGAAAAGCATTTCAAGATTATATAGGCCAAAAGATAGTAACTACTATACATCTACAGATTATGTACACTACCTAAACATGTTGGTTCAACAAAAATTAAAAATATCCACAAGGAAAAAGAAACACAATAAGAAAAATTTGGGATAAAAAATAAAGGAAGTTATGAACTCGAGGTTACTCAGACTTCACCCTAATCCCTAACTTCCCATACCCCACCAAAAGAAAATAATTTGTCCTCAAAGTAAACACGCACATACACACACACACAGACACACACACACACACACACACACATATATATACCAAAAACCAACTATGTAAAAAAAATATCCACAACATAATTAAAATAAACATTCAAAACAAAACATTTAAAGGTATCCAAAAACCAATATAAATAAAATAATTGTCTAAAACAAGGAACAATGTATCCATAAATAGCAAATAAGGATGGGGGTAAAAAATATCAAACATATGTTGCTCAAGCACTGGCATCCATCTGATCCTAGAGATCTTTGGGCTCTTGTGGTCCGATCTTCTCCTCGGTGGTCCGTGCTACAGTTGTACCTGAGCTCCCGGCTCCTCGTGTTATCTGCTGCTCCCGGTCACTCTGTATAGCTGCCATTACTCATGACTCCTGCACCACCACATCAGTGATCTGCTTCTCTAGTGCTACAACCTCATCATCAGTCCTGGGTCTCTTTTGAGTCATAGCTGCATCATCAATCTCGAAGGGCCTCTTCCTATGGGCTTACGAGCGGTCATCGAATAAGTCAAACACATCATCACCCACCGATGCCTCCTTCGAGGTTGCTATCGGAGCCCGCTAATATCTTCAACAGGTTGACCTTGAACTTGGCCAACTCATCTGTCACAGTAACCATGTCAGCGGGGTCGTGCATCCTTGAGTCTCTTCTAGACCCTATCCTCGAAAGCATTTACTTGGGCATCCATTGCTCTAACTATCTGATCTATCATCTCATGAGTGTATGCCTTGGCCCTCTCCTTTGACTCCTGGACCATCTAACGAACCAAAGTTTTGAGCTGGCTCGTCAACCTGCTCAGTTAGAGCTCTGTCTTCGCTAACCTATGCACTAGAGCCTAAAAAGCAAAAGCAGACATAAGAGGATAGTCTGCGATCAACCTGAGTAGTAGAAGATACTGGTATAGGTATGTCCAAGGATGGTATTGCCTTAATATCCACAGATCAAGGAAGCTCTTAAACAATTGGAGTAGAACTGGTGGTGGCTGAAGTTGACTCTTGGATCTGCGGCTATAGTGGAAATGGATCTGTAATAGAAGGGGAGGTTGCTCGCTGTAGGGCCACTGGGTTTTCATCAGCCTTAATCAGGCTGGGATCCATGGTGCGCAGGGCCTCTACATATGGGTCCAAGTGAAGGGATACATGTACCCCTGCATTACTACACAATTTGTGTATGAGGATGGGAAAAGGCAATGAGGTCTAACTACAAATCGCCAACTCGTGGATCTGTTCAGCCATGACTCAGGCCCAATCAATATCATAACAAGCTAGAATGTTGGCTAGTAGTACAACTCTCTCCAGGGTGATCACATTATCAGTAAAAGTAGGCCTAATGTACCAACGGATAATAGACCACCAAAACTTGGCTCGGAATGAGAGGAGGGATTTCACGATCTGATATGCGTGGTTTGTTACCCATGTAAGCTCAAAACCCTCCAAGCATATCTGGTTAGCTTCCACCGGAGCAACTCATTCCTCATCTTATCATTGTTCTCGCTCATCGTTTTCCTTATCTTTGCAATTCTATCATCAAACACTACTATGGAAAGAGGTACTCTATAGTTCGACTCGAACTAGACCCTACTGATAGTCTCCTCTGAAATATCAAAAATTTCACCCCAAACTAGACATTCTCGCAACCTCAGCCGCTCGATAGCTTTCTTCCCTCTATGAAGATCTTGGAGAATAGTGGCATAGTAGGCGGCATAAAATTCTCGGACTAGATATGGTACATACTTTCCAAACTTCTGTGATAACCATCCAAGCTCGTGATAGTTGATCTTTGCCTCCAAGTCGAGAACCCTACTCAATTCGGAGTCATTGAGCCTCGACTCCTCATGAAATTGCCCAACAGGCTTTCCCTATCCTTTTAGCTCCAACCCCTTGTCATAGGTAGCTTTCATGCCCTCAATTGCCCATCTGACATTTCTAGTATCAGTAGAGGAAACAGATAGGTCAACCGGGGGCTGTGACTCTGCAGCATCATAAGGATTCTGAGATGCCTCCTGTGAACCTATCTCTAAGTGTGAGGGGCTGCTACCTGACCCATCTCTACCGCCCTCCTTGTCAGACTAGGAGGAACTAGTAACCTCTATCGAAATCAGTGCAGCTTTGGCTCTAGTCTGAGGTACATTTACCTCGGGGTCTATCCGGATTCTGTGGACTTCCACAAATCCATCTAATTGCTCATCATCTAATGGTTCATCCCTCAACCATCACCCAAAAGCTTTAATAACTTCGTTTCTAGCCTTAGATGCTATAGGACCTAAAAATTCAACCCCATAACACACAATGAGCACCCTAGTGTTGAATCAAATAGGAACCACAAAGAAGAAATTACAAAGAATAGTAAGACCAATAAAAGAAAACATAGACTAAATACACTTAATCAGTAGTAGGTCTGCAGATATGAGGCATAAGTCTGACTCGTACGGTGACCTACGAGTCGTACTATAGCCTTGGAGTACCGAGGTACCTGAAGGAATAACATTTTGATCACAGATACGAGGCTTAGGTATGACTCGTAAGCTGACCAATGAATCATAACCTGGGCTCATAGTAAGGAACAGAATACAATTTAAAACAAGGCAGGTCCAACGAGTCCCTCACTACCATTCGTAGTAGGTACTATAAGCTGAGGTGGGTATCGTATGGTAAGTGTTAAGGAACCACAGGTGACTGTTGCCTTCTATGGGGGGCACTACAACTCGTAGTAGGTCCTTGTAGCAGAAAACACGTGCCTATATCCTTCCCACAAGAACCAGGGATCATTCAAAATAAAAATTAAACAGCATCGAAGCAAAACGTTGTCGTAATAACTCAAACACACAAGGAATCTCATCATTCGTATATGTCAACCCTAGACAAGCATTTACCCTAAAGATAAAACAATCTCCAAATTACATCTGAAATTTATTCAATGATACTAATCCCCAAACTTGCAATTATTACCATCAATACACACTAAAAGGAGTCTAAATATTCAAGACACAATCCCACAAAGAGTATTTCATGTCTAGGTTATATTCAAGGCATACACACATTAATTCAGGTACAATCATGACACGAGTTCAAAACTTATCAATCAAAAATCATGTACCACATATGATCAATTTGGCATCACCACATTTAACCAACTAAAGTGATTCATCATTTAAGATCACACTAAGGAATTTACATTGATCATATCCCAATTTCTAATATCTACACAATCATCTCCTTAAGGGTATATACAAAATCTTCATTCAACACACAATCATTTAACACTAAATAAAACTCATAACACGAGTGTGTCGAAATCAACCAAGGATACTTACCACTCGAGAGAATGGAGAGCAAAAAGATGCAATGAGAAAATTGGGAAGAAGAAATTCTCAGAGATTAGGGCACAAAATGAGGGTTTAGGGGTCAAAATAAATTTTGACCCCCTTTTATATCAAACTGGGTAGTCAATTAAAAATTTGTATTTCAGGTCTACGAGACCCTGACTATGAGTCATACAGATTCCTACGACTAGGTCCTAGTTTTGTAGAAGCCTTCAACACTTAGAAAAATCAGAATTCATACCTGGGCGCTACGAACCCCACTTACAACTCGTAGGGGACCCTATGAATCGTAAGGTGGGCTTGTAGTGTGTGTGTCAACTTTCAATCTTTACTGTTCCCCTCTACGAGGCATGACTACAAGTCTTCATGTGAACTACGACTTGTAGGCCTGCTTGTAGAGGCTGCTCCAATTGCAATATTCTTCAAATCTTCAGTTCTTGATTTATGCCTGCAAACCAAACCTCAAAATATTCCAATGTTCAAAATAATACAACTAATCCAGTGTCTTAACACTCAAAATAAACATCAAACCACTACTAACAATTTAATCATCCAAATTAAACTTAAAACAATTCAAAAACATCAAAAGTACTTGGGTTGCCTCCCAAGAAGCGCCTTGTTTAACATCGTGGCTCGACTTTGTCATCACGAGTATTCAAACTTCTTTAAGATCTGGTGAGCTCTTATCACCACTTCTATGATCTATCATCTTTTTTTTTTTTAATATGCTCCAACTGTTTAGAGATCTGCTCAACTCAGCCATCTATCTTTTGAATTGCCATCGCTTGTTGATCTACCTTGTAATTTACCTTGATGACATCAAACTTAATTTCTTGAAGTGTTTCCTCTTGCTCATTCACTTTATTTATCAGTTGCTCAAGCATACTCTCAACTTTCAAAGGTCTTTCTGTAACTCATTGATGATATGATAGCTTGATCCAGCTGACCACACCATCCCTTCTTGCAGTACTAAAGCCTTATCTTGATGCACTAATGGTAGCAACTGATTTGTCTTGATATGATTGGTATTGTTGGCTAACTGCAGATAGTTTGTCCATGTACTTAGTGACTTCATTAAGCGGCTGCCTAAAAAATACCCAATAGTCTCCCCCAAATAAGGCATTGACATGCATTTGTTGTTCGAAGCTCAATGCTCAGTAGAAGCTTGCCACTAGTTCATCATCTGGTAAACCATTATTCAGTTTCGTCCTCAGACACACTTTATATCTATCCCAAGTTGCACCCAAAGACTCTACTGGAACTCGTCAAAAGTTAACAATCATATCCAGTAGTGGATGATTGTTAGGCTCCTAAAAGTTCATGAGAAAGATTCTTTTCACTTCTTCCCAGTCAGAGTAAATGTTAGGTGGGAGGATAGATCACCGCTCGCAGCTTCGCACCTGAGAGTCATGGGAAAATTCTGAAGGGCTATGGCATCCCAAGCAGGATGTCTTGTCCCAAGCACCCGCCTCAATGTTTGAGTAAAATGTTAAAGGTGGGTTTGGGGGTCCTCAGATTCTTACCCATAGAATAGGACACGTCTCTGTAAGGTCTCAAACAAGTCACTTGTGATGTAGAGATTCTGCTCCGTCATTATGCTAATAAACCTATGAAAAAAAAACTAAGCAATAAAGACAAAAATAAAAGTAAAATACACAAGAGTCTAGAAATTAATACTTGACCCAACTAAAAGTGAAATCAAGTCAAGAACCTAGTCGTATTCCCCAGCAATGGTGCCATAATTTTTTATGTTCACGCTCCAATAGTAAAGTTGTCACAGTCAGCAATAAACCTAATCGGAGGTTAGGGTCGAATCCACAGGGAATATGGGGCTTGACTATATAGATCCACTATCAATCATTTCAAGCATAGATTACTATAGTCTCTAAGATGGGGGGGTTGTGATTCAAGAACAAAAATAAAAATAAACACTACACTAATTATTCGGGAAGACAGTCAAATTGAGGGACAACTTGGGAATTGTGTTCCCCATGAATCTTACTCAATTACCCTAGACAACATAACCTAAGTTGGGAATTTGTATACATGACGGTAACTTAGGTTCTTCCAGCCCTCTTGTGAAGGTGAAGATCGAATTTTAGCATAGCGCTTGGTCGGCAACCATGGTGTGCCAACTAACTGTTACCCATTGTCCCAGTCAACCTCCCCTTGATCAGGTTTGGTTGATTAGATGAAAACACATCAATCAAATCCTATCATTTACTTCAATTTTCCTATTCGTCACTACCTTGGTCGGGATCGTGATAGTAGGTGGGGTTTGGTGTTGGCCACCACCAAATATCAATCAAAATGAAGGAAAATAAACAATACATGCAAAATACAAATCAAAAAAATGCACAAAGTCTAGGTTATTTCAAGTCAACTACTCATGGTTCCCACAACCCCAAGTTGTGGGTGCTTAGCTACTCATGGCTAAGGCAAAATCAACAACAATGAATGTAAAAGACATAGTTAAGAGTTTATCCCAAACAATGAAGAACAAAAACACCTTCAAGTTGGAAACCACAAGCTTTGATAAATAGAGGATGAATACAATGTGATTTTCCAAACTCCCCAAGTGGGTCTTCAAAGTAAAAATTGAAATCATCACTAAACCCTAGAAATATTCTAGAGAGAATATTCAAAGTGAATCCCCAAAAATATTCAAGTCTCAGTTGTATGTTTCTAAAACCCTATCATTAAGTATTTATAATATTTACAATTTCACCCTAAAAATTAAATAAAAAAGATAGCTAACAGCAGATATGTCGTACAGGTACGACTCGTAGGGTGACCTACGAGTCATAATAGGGGTCTCGTAGTCAGCACTTGGCAATTTAGACTTGACTGTTACAACCTACTACTACGAGTCATTGCTTGGGCTATGACTCGTATGCTCCTCTCACAGTCTATATCTTCAGTTCTTGGTCCAAACTTTTAGCTCACTATTTCTTTCTATGATCCCACCTATATGAGTCGTAGGGAAACCTACGACTCGTAGAGTGGCCTCATAGGGCTGACCTCCACCTAGCAGATTCCTGATTCTGCTCACTATTTCTTGCTACGGAAGCACCTTACGACTCATAGCTTGGGCTATGACTTGTAGGATGGCCCATATGTCCACCTTAGCAAAATCTGTAATTTTCTCCCAAAATCATGCCAAACAATCTTTTCTGCAATAACAACATAAAAATACATAAAAACCATAAAAAGACATATTAAGAACTTGCAAAATCTCTTGTTTTAGGCACCAAATGTGTTGTATTTTGACAGTACATTACCAGGTAACAGTCGTAACAAGTCTTTGGGATAGAATGACAGATAACCCAGCTATTAAATGCAACAGATACCCCACCAATAATAGAAAACCCAACTAAAGCCCTAGGTATAGCATTCATCTCACAATCAGGACGACAATGTAGTCACCAAACTACACATATAGGTAAACAAGTATCAAAGTAGACATAGATATCAATCACTGCCTTTAACAGGACATGACATAAGTAACAATAACTAGAATCATACAAGGTACAACATACTTATCAGTATTAAAAAGCCCAGCAGGTCAAACCAGTAACTAATCGGTCAACTACATGTATACAAGCAGCATCAATGCTCAACTTATTGCAGTCTCACCATATCACGCCTTTACAATTTTTATCAGTAGCATTCACAGATGTATCATAGGTATTCAAAAAAACAAGGCTATCAGAATCATAGATATGTACCAGAACTAGTCCATAGTGTAGCACATAGTCAACTATCTACCTTACAACCATCATATCTCAATAGCATCATGCTACACACACATACAGACAAGAGTCAAGCTCAGTATACATACCTGTCGCATGATATCCAACCCTGCTCTAGCTTTTACCAGGCTCTCTCGTAGTCTAACAATGTCAGAACTTAGCTAATACAGTAGTTAGAGCTAGTACAGCCTCAACACAACAATTATCGTCCCATATTATTATATATAGCACATATTTAGTACAACCAGCCATAAATAATGCATATTCAACAAAACAGCTTATATACAACACACTCGCACATTACACCTCAAATATCCACACATTTCAACTCAGTCTAAGGGTTAAAGAAGCCTAGCCTACCTGAAAGACGGTTCCTCGCACTCCTGGAGTTCTCCCTCGGCCTTCTCCCTTTTTGATCGCCTTCAAACGCTGCTCCACTATCAAAACATGAATCACAAGGTCAACACGGCTGATTTTATTGTAATATCTCAAGAAACAAGTGAAACTACATCAATTATGGCTAAAATCGGAGGAAATGGGCCCTATGCCCAAAATTCAACACCGACACCCCGTAAAATGATTCATACATCACCTCGAGTATATATTCAAAAATTGAGCTCAAAATACATTCCAGAAGATAAAGAAATGGCTCAAAATAAAGTTATATTTCTTACCGAAAAAATATTTTTTATATAATTTCTAAGTCAAATTTCACAAAAATACAGTCAAATTATCATGATCCAAGAACACCACAATATTTCTCTCGGAAAATAAAATAATTTAGGCATAAATTTCATTTAATTCCGTCGAGAAATGATCGAGATATCGCAATATAGAATTTTCACTCATTTTCAATATAACCAGTGAAAAATATTGATTTTACCTAGAAATATGCATCAAATTTAGATTTGACACTTTCACGACATTCCTTGCAAAAATTCATTCAATGAAGCCTTTTGAATCACTCAAATTGAATGAAAATAAGTTCGAAAATGCGATGGGAAGTTTGAGAAAATATTATTAACTATCTATAATGAATTTCCTGGAAATGGCTATATCTATACATATATAAGCTACCAGTTGCCACCTATCTGCCACATGGCATTCCCAGGTCACACCATGTGACACTTTGATATTCCTTTATTTCATTAAACATGGAATTGGTCACGGGACAATCTTCTTTTTTAGCTCCCGTTTCCTTTTGAATCTGTTTAATAATTTAAAACTCCTGGCCTTTGTTTGAAACATGTAAGTCAGTTTCCACAGTTTGAAGAACAGTAGAAATTTTTTGTCCACCCCCCAGCGCCCTCTCCCCCCCCCCCCCCAGGAAAACCATCTTTTGCTTTCAAATTGTTGATGGTTTCCCAGTCACGTTGCCGAAGCTTTTCACGTATAATGTGTACTTTTTCCAAGGACTCTTCCCCTGTTTTTGTTCACGGGTTGTCGAGGGCATGCACCTTGCGATTCACCCAATCACCAATTGGATCATGAGCAGACATTTCTATGTCGATATCCGCTTTGACTTCAAATCGGTCTTGCGCATCAATTTCAGCCAAATAATGTCTTGGTCTTTACCTTCGCTTTAAGGGACAAGCACTGCATCTAGATAAGCGGCATCAAATTGAATTAATTCACCAGATCTTCCATCTATGAAAATGGAAGAGATGTCTGTTAAGGTCCCCCCCCCCCCTCTTGTCACTTAAAAGTAAGAAGAGATACACACTTTGGAATTGTTGGGATTTAGGATGGAATCGAATAGCGAATACACTTGCAACACCAAATGGTGCCACATCATCCCCTTTTCATTAACTTTCCCTTTTTCATCATTTTGGGCCCGTTCGGATTGCGATTTTCGCAAATGAACTATGCAAC
This sequence comes from Solanum ossicruentum, assembly GCA_025774065.1. Lineage (NCBI taxonomy): Eukaryota > Viridiplantae > Streptophyta > Magnoliopsida > Solanales > Solanaceae > Solanum > Solanum ossicruentum. The sequence continues at coordinate 3,554 of JAOTQR010102838.1, read as the reverse complement.
TGTAATAATTTTGATATGTCGCATAGATAAAATTTCCACTGGAGTTTGTTACAATCTAATTTGGGTCCCACTTACTTATATGTAACTTTTAAGGGAAGCTCCTCGAGGAGGGGGGGGATCAAATCAAATCCGGAAGTCTCTGGTATCAAACAAAGGATCGGCCTAGACCAAACTCGACGTTCCAGAGCTAATGACGTTATCAAAATCTTCATTCGGGGCATGGTTCTCGAGGGTGTTGACTAAGTCAACTATTAATCGGCTAAATTTGCAAACCATGATATAACTGCACCGAATATGCTCCTACCCTAAGTCGACTGCTCCGGAGCTAATAGAACCATCAAAATTTCACTCCGAGGCCGTTTACTAGAACTTTACCCCAAAACTCATCTTTACAATTATGACTTCCTGATTAGCTTAAAACCCCACATAAATCACAAATACACCATCCAGTAAGCATGCCAAGAGTCTCAACAAGTCAATAATAGCCCAATGTCGCTATATCCATGCTCAAATCAACAAAATACTATAGAAACATAGAGATGACCCCGACGGTCATTACACTAATATCTCAACTCAAAATAAATCTTTATTAAAAGAAATGAAGTCTAATCGTTAACTGTCAATTTTAATCCATTGATTAATCACAAATAAAATGGGTTGGGTAAGAAATGGATTGGGTAAAATACTAGTTTACCAATATTTTAGTGCAGAAATAGTACTTTACTTTAAAATTCTATATGGATAAAATAATTTACTTTATTTTTGGATGAAAAATACTAAAAATATTTTATTTAATTGTATTGTATCATAAAATTAAATTTGACACCCAATGCGAGATATGACTTTTAAATTGAGATTCGATCCCGATTCCAAATTAATCATATGACCCAACTTCTAACAAGACCCGACACACAACTTTTGACTTGAAATCTAATTCCGACACTAGAACTGAGAGGGGGTCAAGTGTTGGATTGAGATTAAAAAAATATTTTTTTAAAATTTAAATTTTTTAAATTCAAATTTCAATTTTTCTTATATTGATTTCATGCTTATAAGTTATAACATTAATTTGTCGTGGCTCATTCTTGTGGATTTTCTAACCGTGGCAAGTTTTTCAATCAAATTTATAAATTTTATGATAAAATTGGAATTTTTTATAAAGAAAAAAGATTTTATAAAAAAATTAATTTTCTTTGGGGGTGGAAGGGTTGGGGGATGAGAGTTTTGGAGGGATCATGGTATTGGGTGGAGTACGAAAAGAATTGTAATTTGCAATTGGAGGAAAGTTTTGTCAAATATTTTCCTACTTTTTAGAGGCAAATTATTTTTCTTAAATTTGAAGAAGATAAATTTATTTAAATTTATATCTTCAAAATATTTAGGTCAATAAAACATTAAAAAAAATTAGAAAACATAATGAATTTTGGATGAGAAGAAGTTAGAAACTTAACCTATTTGATTAAATTATAATATATTCATATTTTACCCAGGAATATTCATATTTCTATGGGTTGAATATGAGTTTAAACTCATATATTACACATGTAAAAAAGTCACTATCCAAACTACTAAAATATGAGTGGATTGGATGTATTATCAAAATATGGGTTCATTTTACCGACACTACTTGTAACTATAGTATTCACGGCAACAAACCATATTTCTTTTCCGTTTTCCTTTTTGCATATTTGTAGCTTCCACGTCGTGAAAACCATCAATAGAAACATATTTTCTACATTTGGTAATAATTCGTGTTTACGGTAGGTAACAGTGGATATTGTAAAAGGTCATAACAACCATGATAATAGTGTACCAATTGGCTTTTATTACTTTTGGTGTATATACGAATATGTGGTGTTGGAATACAATTATTGCCATCATTTCTACCCATATTTCGACAATTTCTGAAGGTGTTGATAAGTGATAAGTTCATTGGTCCAGACCAACGTCACATTTAACAACGAGGAACGTCCGATTGATGAGCAATGTGTGTTAAAGACTTCAAAAAATAGAGTAGGGATTTTTAAGTGTCAAAATGTTCATTAAAGTTAAACACAATATGTTCATTGAGTTTGTTTGAACATGTCATTCGATTGCAGAGCTCATTTTCAGTATCGGAAAAGTGTAGTTGTAAATTTTGAATTTTTTTATTGTTTGGGATCAAATCATTTATAAAGTGGACATTTATCCCTAAACTTGAAAGGTATAGATACCATTGTTTTGTTTTGCCAAGCTTTTGCCGTAAGTTACCGAGTGATGTAAAAGCGAACATGTTATTATATGTTCTGATATACGTCCGAAATTCTTTTGATTTAGCTGTGCTATCCAAATAGAGATTTTTTTAATTCATGCAGCATATCATACGAAGTTAGGTGTACAGAACCATTACTAAAACAGAATGCGAGGGGTTCATATTCAAATTTTTTAGCACCGCAAAATTTTACAGTTGGGGACATTCTTAAGATGAGCATAACTAGTTTGATTTTGTATATTAGTTAAACATCCAATTTGGGGCGTGTTTTCACCTGCATATTAAATCTTAAGAGTAAGGAGGGTATAATATATAACGTAATGAATAGGTAGTTGTTGTTACCAAAAGAAATGAGAGATGAGCCTGAATTTATATTAGTTGTTGAAGTTCTAGCACATTCTGAATACTGCGTGTTAGATGTTAATCCTATTCAAGCAGTAACCAAAATGTTTTTTTTGCCACAATTTTAGCAGCTTAACAGCTACTTGGTGGCTTAGTGGTCGAAGGACTGATTTATGTGTAAAAGGTCATGGGTTCCATTCCCTGCACCGCTATATTTCCTTTAAATTTTCTTAAGTTAAAAAAGCTACTATAATATTTTTTTTGATAATTTTCTTAAGTTAAAAAGGCTACTATAACATGGATTCACAATATCAATTTGACAATATGCACGACCCATGAAAATATTTTTAAAATTTTTTAATTTAAATTTTTAAGGCAATTGCTTGCTTCAACTACGATTTTGCAATATAATGAAAAAATGTAATAACATTTAATTATATCATTAAAAATAAATTTTTGAATAACTGTTGGGCCTGTGTTTTGCACGGGCATAAATTTGTTTTCTATAGGTCTCAATAATTAACAATTTTAAATATTAAATCGAGACTAAAAGTGAATTTATATTAGGTCCGTACTAGCTCAACAAAAAAATGCGCATCTCAATATACCCAAAAACTTTATTATGGTAGTAAGGGAAAATCCCTCAAATTCAAAAAAGAAAAAAGAAAAAAGAAAAGGAAAAAGGAAAAAAAGAAAAAAGAAAATCCATAACCACGAAAGTAGTAAATTATAGCCCTCATCAGGTGCAATAAATAAAGAGAATATACCCTAGGGCAGAGCAATAACCCTGAAACTAGTAAATTCCCTCATCAAGTGCAATAAATAAAGAGGATATACCCTAGGGAACTCATCATTGTAATTAATAAAGGGAATATACCCTAGGGAGCCCTCATCAAGTGCAATTGATAAAGAGGATATACCCTATCAGCCCTCTTTAGAAGTAGTAAATTTGAAAACGGGC
>JAOTQR010102820.1:0-28329 GCA_025774065.1 Solanum ossicruentum | reverse complement strand
AAGAGTTGAGAGAGAACTTGGAAAAACAATCTGATTTTTTGTTCAAGTTAAATGACTTGAGTGAGATGCTTATAAGCCCCTTTTAAAGGAGAACTTGGCCGATTTTTTTTTCCATTATAAGCCTCATTTTATCAAGAAATTAAAGTATCATTTTTCGCCTTTCACTTGGGCCTTAAGGGGCTCCAAATTGATGGGCCTTTGCTGCCCATTTTTCCACTTTCTCTTAGTTTGTTTTGGTCCAATTCACCAAGTGAATTTTGTCATACTTGGGTACTTTCTCTATTATTCTAGGGATGAAAATATAGTCCATTTATGATGCTAAAAGATGAGCTAAAGTGACACCCTTAACACTGACTTTATTCATAATCGTACTTGGATAAATTCGACGTCGTGCCTCGTCTCCGTTTAGCTAGCAAATTTAAGCTAAGCGAGTAGGTGAATCATCTGCTAGCTTCCTAAGTCCTGCAAGCACCTCAATTATGTCACTTTTCTTAGGGTCTTGATCTCCTCAATTTGACTTAAAACTTATTTACACTCGACCCTCTTCAGCGTTAGACATACATGTCGCCCTCTAATTTGAGATTCAAGTACTTTTAAAAATTGGCGCTAATTTGAAAAGTCATATCATGTTTCATTTGCATAGTACTAGTATTGTAAGATGTGAGGTGTTATAGGTTTGTACCTCACACACTAAGGTGATGAGTGCTATCATCACTAACCTACCAAGGCGTTTGTACTTTGGAAATATAGCTTAGTCTCTTCTACACATATGATATCTTATATGAGCATGAGTTACTTAAGCATGTTTTACTTATGCATTGATCATACGTGTCATATTGTTATATTATGCCAATTGTCTATTGTTATGATTTTGATTATGATGCCTAATTCTTGTTGCACTACATCCTACATGCTAAGTACAGTCAAATGTGCTAACACATACTCTAAGCCTACACGATGTCACCATGTAGGAACCGGTGCCCAAGTTGATCATTCTCCTCCTCCACGTGGCTAGTTCAATACTACTCAAGCTAGTTGGTGAGTCCTCCACTATTGGAACCGTAGTCTATGTTGCTCTTATTGTAATGTGACATTCTTCTTTATTGTCTATTTCGACTATGAGGGTGAGCCCGGTTACTTTGTCTAGGCCCCCGCTCTTATCTATGTATTAGAGGTGTTTGTTGGACATGTTGTGTATCTATGCTAAGAGCCTTGACTCTATTGTTCTTGATGTCTATGGTATGAAAGTACTTTCCCTTGGCCCCAGTTGTCCCACTTTATTATCTCTTGATGCTTGATTTATTGCTTCCGCGACCAAGGATCTGTAATGATATTTTAAGAGGCTTGCTTTGGGTCCCTTCGGGTTCCCCTTGCGTTGTGTCACGCCTAGGCCTAGGTTTGGATCATGACATCATAGTCAAATTATCTTCTACAACACCCACAATATCCAAGGGCAATATAGTACTTAGGTCACCTACACACTTTCTCAACATGGATACATGGAAGACCAGGTGAACCATATTCCTCTCCATAGGCAACTCAACCTCATATGCAACCTTACCAATCCTCCTCAAAACTCTATAACGACCCACAAACCTTGGGCATAATTTTCCCTTCTTACAAAGCTGGACCACCCCCTTCATGGGTGAGACTTCAAGTAAACCCAATCACCAACCTTAAACTCAAGATCTCTTCTCCTCACATCGAAGTAGGACTTTTGTCTAATTTGGGCTATTTTCATTCTCTCCCTTATCAACCTCACCTTCTCTGAGGATTCCATGATCGCATCCGAACCTAGCAAAGCCATTTCCCCCACTTCAAACCACCTAGCAGAGGATCTATAATACCTACCATAAAGATATTCAAAAGGAGTCATACCAGTGCTTGAGTGGTAGCTATTGTTGTAAACAAACTAAATGAGTGAAAGATATTCATCCCAACTACCCTTAAACTCCAAAACTCAAGCTCTATGAATATCCTAAGGATTTTGGATAGTCCTCTCGGCTTGACCATCTATTTGAGGATGAAAGTCGTGCTAAGCTTAACCTTGGTACCAAGACCTCTTTGGAAGGACCTCCAAAAGTGAGAAGTGAATTGAGCACCATGATCTCCAATGATAAACAAGGGAACCCCATGCAATCTAACCAACTCATGTATATACAACTTGGCACAATCTTCGGCACCATAGGTAGTTTTGACCGGTAAGAAGTCAGCCAACATTGTAATTCTATCCACAACAACCCAAATAGAGTTAAAAGGTTTCCTAGTCTTAGGCTACACAACCTCAAAATCCATGTTGATTTCCTCTCACTTCCATGTAGTAATCTCTATACCTTGGGCTAGGCCACCTGGCCTTCGATGTTCGACCTTCACTTGTTGGCAATTCTGATACTCGGACATGAACTTAGCAATGTCCCTCTTCATATCACCCCACCAATACACCTCCCTCAAGTCTCTATACATATTGGTAGAACCGGGGTGAATGGAATAAGATGAACTATAAGCCTCCTTCAAGATCAATTCTTTCAAATCATCTACATTTAGCACACACAATCTACCTTGGTACATAAGGGCACCATCTCCCCCTTGGGAGAAAACCTCAAGTCTAACATCTCTCACCAAGGCCTTCAACACTAGCAAGACAGGTCAAGATCTCATTTTTCTTTTACCTCCTCAATCAAGGAAGATTTAGAACAATCAATAACCACTACACCACCATTGTCAACCTCATCCAACCTAACCCTTAATCTAGCTAACCGATGAACCTCTCTAAATATCTTTTTGCCACCATCATCAAAATGAGCAAGACTACCCATAGACACCCTAATTGAAGCGTCGGCCAAAACATGGGCTTTGCCGCGGTGATAATGCACACTCATATCATAAACTTTAGGGAGCTCTAACCATATACCTTGTCTCATGTTAAGATCTTTTTGGGTGAACACATATTAGAGACTCTTGTGGTTGGTAAACATATAAACATGAACCCCATACAAGTACTGAAGCCAAATTTTCAAAGCAACACCATGGCCGCCAATTCAAGATCATGGGTGGGATAATTCTTCTCATGCACCTTAAGTTGTCTAGAGGCATATGTTATCACCTTACCACTTTGCATCAAAACACACGCCAAACCAATTAGTGAGGCATCACAATATACAAATAAACCCTTCCCACCCTTCCGGTAAAGATAAGATAGGAGCGGAGACAAGCTTATCTTTCAAGGTTTAGAAACTCTTTTCATACTCAACGGTCAACACAAATTTCACCTTCTTTTGTGACCACTTAATCATAGGGGAAGCAATAAAAGAGAAACCATTTACAACTATCCGGTAATAACCTTCCATACCTAAGAAACTTCTAATGTACGATGGAGTCAAAAGTCTAGGACAATTTCTAATCACCTCCGTCTTCATAGGAACCACCCTAACCATCACACGACACCACATGCCTTAGAAAAGAAACCTTTTTCAACCAAAATTCACATTTTTCATACTTAGAATAGAACCTCTCCTCCCTCAATATTTTGAAAACCACCTTCAAATGATCCACATACTCCTCCTCACTATGGGAATAAATCAAGCGATCATAAAAAAAAACACTTCAAACAAGTTAAGATAGGGTTAAAAGACCCTATTCATAAGATTCATAAATACAATCGATGCATTAGCCAACCCAAAGGACATAACCATAAACTTATAGTGCCCATACCTAGTCTAGAAATCCATCTTGGGAATATCACACTCCCTTACTTTCACTTGGTGATACTCGGACCGAAGATCAATCATAGAAAAGTGACTAGCCCCTTGTAGTTGATCAAAAACGTTATCATTCCTTGGTAGAGGGTACTTGTTCTTTATGGTGACTCAATTAAGCTGTCGGTAATCAATACACATTCTAAGAGAACCATTCTTTTTCAAGGTGACTTACTAGGCCTTATAAAACCCTTCTCCGAGAAATCCCTCAATTGCTCCTTCAACTCCTTCAACTCCACTGGCCATACGGTAAGGGGGAATAGAAATAGGTTGAGTATTGAGAAGGAGGTCTCTACAAAAGCCTATTTCCATTTTGGGAGGAACACATGGAAGCTCATCGAGAAAGATATCAAGGAACTCATTAACCACTAGAATAACTTAATTGGAAGGACTTTGGACTCAACATCCCTAACACTCATAAGATGATAGAGACAACCTTTAGAAATCAACTTTTGGGATTTACGGCAAGAAAGAATCTACCCTTGACCACCACATCACAAATTTTCCACTCAACGATGGGTTCATTAGGGAATAGGAATTTGACCCTAAGGGTTCTACGATCAATAGAAGCATAGTATGCATGTAACTGATCCATCCCAAGTATGACATCAAAATCCACCATATCTAATTCAACAAAATCACAAGGCAAGGTTTTATGCAAAATGAACATGGGACAATTTCTATAGACTCTTCTAGCAACAATGGACTCAGCAATAGGGGTAGACACTTCATAAGGTTCACACAACAATTCAGGAGTAACATGAACCTTTTCCAACAAAAGGAGTAAGAAAAGAAAGAGTGGCACTTGGGTCTATCAAAGCATACAAATCAACATCAAAAACCTTTACCATACTAGTGATGACATCCGGCACCTCATCCACCCCTTGTCTCCCCTGAAGAGCATAGAATCTATTTTTCCTTGGAGCACCCCCCTTTGTTGTCCTTCTCTCCCCTTTTGACCTGTATTTGCACCTTGTCTTTGTGGACGACTATCTCTACCTTTTTTTTGAGTACGAGGATATTCAATCATCTTATGACCCACTTCTCCACAACCATAGCATGCATTAGAGTTCTTTAAACATAAGACATTATGGCTCCTACCACATCTTTGGCATATAGGGTTAGGTACCTCACTACCACCACCTTGGAATCTTTGGTTGTCATTAGCAAACCTTCTATAGGAGCATTGGAAGACTATTGGCCTTGGAACTTGTGGCCTTAAGGAACCCGGCCACCCTTGGAATTTTGGAATCCACCTTTAAAATGAGCCCTCTTGAACAAACCACTTCTTCTCATTCTAAGCTTTTCCCCCTCTAGTTGTTTGGCGTATGTCATGAGGGAAGAAAAATCCATTTCACCGATTAGCAAAGAGATATGACACTCCTTATTGACCAAGTCAGACATACCCGACACAAATTTGTTCATCCTTAATCTCAGCTCGGCAACCAATTATGGGGCATACTTGGAGAGTTTGTTGAACTTGAGTGCATACTCCCTCACACTTATGGCACCTTGCTCAAGGATCATAAACTCCTTCATTTTAGCCTCCCTTACCTTGATAGAAAAGAATCGGTTGAGGAATACGGCTTTGAACTTCTCCCAAGGAATAGCATCGTCATCTCTCCTCTCCAACTTCCGTTGTGTAAACCAAACTTGACCCACCCCTTTGAGTTGGCAGTCAGTCAACTCCGCATTTTCCTCCAAATTGACCCTTATGATAGACAGCACTTTGTACACCCCATCGATGAACTCTTAAGGATCCTCATCCATCTTCAATCCATGAAACTCCAGTGGTTCATTCTAATGAAATCCCTCACCCTAAAAGCTAGAGTGGGAGCATGAGGGGCTTGAAAACCTTGGTGAATTTTGTTTCTCATAGCATGAGCCAACATTGTAATAACATCCCAGAACTCATGTTGGGCCACCCCTCCACCTTGAGGAGCTTGAGGAGCAGGAGGAATCGGTTACTCCTCGGGTGTACGGGCTCTCCTTAGTCTCCCTCTTGGAATCATCATGATCTAGAAGAGCAAAGAGCATTCATTAGGGGAAAAGCCTTACACTTACATCTAAAGCATGATATAGACCATGAAGAAGTGAAACATTTCCTAAAACGTCTCATAGCCTCCCATTCATAGTTGTGGCGCACTTCACAACTATGAATAGGAATCTAATCGATGTGGTATGTTGGATTTCGATGACCATTAACAATCTAGTGCTCTAGTAACAAATTTGACACGACCCAAGCATAGGGCTTAGACGTGATACATCGAATAGGGAACCCGAAGGAACCCCAAACAAGAGTCTTAGCATATCAAACACACATCCTTGGTCACGGAAGCAAAATAACAACAACAAGAGATATAAATAAGGGAAAATGGACTAAGGAAACTCTTTCATAACCATAAAATACTCAAGAGTCAAGCTCATAGCATAAGTACACAATTGTTCCAACAACACCTCTAACATAGATTGGAGCAGGGGCCCAGACACTTTTCTGGGCTCACCCTCATAATATTTGTCTGACATAAAGAGATATGAAATAGTAAGAGTAGCATAGCTAGTGTCGCCGAACTTGAGGACTTACCAAAACTTATCTTCCAAAATGCCAAAAAAAAGCCACGAGGAGGATGGTCGAGAGGTGATCCGGTTCCTACATAGTAACATTATGTAGGCATAGAGTATGTGTTAATACATTTAAATGTACTAAGTATGTAGGATGAAATGCAACTAGACAAAAGCCAACATAGCTAAAATGCATAATCATAAACAATGGATAAGTATAATATCAATATGGCATGCATGATCAAAGCTTGAAGTGAAGCATGCTTGTAAATCATATAACATGCAAATCAAGATTACATGTGTGGAAAGAGGGCATAACCAACATAGACCAAACAAAATATTACTTGGAATCCAAGGCATGTCACCCCCTTGGTGAGGTGATTGAGGTATCCACCCCTCAACATGGTGGTATGAGCATGTCACCCCCCAACAAGGTGGTCGAGGTGTCCACCCCTCAACATGGTGGTATAGGCATGTCACCCCTCGACAGGGTAGTCGAGGTATCCACCCCTCAACATAGTGGTTTGGGCATGTCACCCCCGAAAAAAGTGGTAAAGGTATCCACCCCTCAACATGGTGATTGGGCATGTCACCCCCGAACATGGTGGTCGAGGCATGTCACCCCCTCAACAAGGTTTGGTCTACTTGCAACACTATAGATACTTTTCATGAATTCAATACATACATACAATCACTTAATCATCACAAATTCACTTGACATACAAACCATGTAGTAGTTCATCAAAAACTTGAGAATCCTCGTCAAGACATTTTATCAAACACTTGGTGGGTTCATAATTCTAGTTTAAAATCATGTAATACAAGAGTCAAGTAATATGAGAAAACTCAATGTAAATCAATCCACCAACACATAGTAAAACCCTCATGTAAGATACCTTGAAATTCATCATTAGATCTCATAATAGATCATAGTTTCATAGCTCAAAACATACATAGTCTCAATAGACAAAATCAACTCATAATATAACATCGAAATAGATAGATATGCATAATCATTCAACATTTCATAAAACCCCAATATAATTTATAATCAAAATCCATAATAAGAGATACCCATTGAAGATTCAACTTGAATACATGCAATTTTCATAAAAAGGAAGATTGGTCTCCATGGACGAAAGGATCCAATGGATTAAATCGATATACCTCAAACTTTGATTTTCTTGCTTTGATCTTGAAGAGAACATGGAGCTTGAAGAGAATCCTTGAGTTCAAAAGTTAGGCTTGAAATCCTTGAAATTTCAGTAAGATATTTGGTTAAGTCTTGAAGAGGTTTTTGAGAGGGTCTTGAGTGATATAGAGTTGAAAAATTACAAAGTAAGGTGTTTTCACGCATAAGTGGGCATGGGGCTATGACCCCAAGACCCTTGGACCGAAATAGAAAATTAAGAAAAAATCAACACTGATCCATATCTGATCCACGATGCAGACCCAACATAAAGGGAAAGTCTGTATTGCTCCGCGCCCAATCCGAGTCACGGCCTGGCTGCGGATTCACTCTTGATAAGAAAAATTAGCTAAAAGAAATTTCGCTATGGGTCCTCTAAAATCAAGGTTATACGCTTTTCCCACTCAATTTTTTCCCCTGATTGAGAATTTGAAGTCAAATATTTGATATCATTTACGAATTTTGAGATATATGGAAATTACGACTATGGCATTTTCGAAGCACATTTTTGGGGCGTTTCAATAGGCAACATTGGCCAACTAAGTGAAATATAGCAAATATTGCAAAATCAAATGTAGTAAAAGTGATAATAATAGAAATATAAACCTCATTAAATAGTAAGCATATATATAGAATCAAAGAAATTTGAACCTAGTAGTGTACAATAACTTTATTAGTGGAAACTTAGACGAAACCATATCACCATTATCACATTGTTGAGGTATCAAGTTGTACATGGGTTTCAGATCGTAATATCTATGCCTGTAGGACAATTAAGCCCTCATAATTCTAGAAGGTACACTAAAACACAACCAGGGTATGGATAGTTCCATAACCCAAACACATAGTACAACTAGTGTATCCCATGTCAACTCATAACATCTGACCATTCAATCTCATGCCGAAACGTGGCACCTAGTCTTGTGTATCGTGTCATTCTTTGAGACTCGATCCAAGTATGTACATATACAATGGTTGGATAAATCCCCAATCATGAAATAAGGAGTCACATAATCTTGGAATATGCATATATTGCATTGGTCCATGACACCCAATCCTCAGATGTTTGTGTATCGTATCAATTTGTTACAACTGATCCCGTGAGAAGTCAGATTGTCTATAGATATACTTATATGGGCTCTTATACAGCAACTATAGAGTAGTACAGTCTAAGCCTAGGGTAAGGCCCATAATAAACAAATAATCATAAGTATCTCACTCATCTAGAATCATACAAAAATCTAGCACATGATGGTGATATGTCACTAGGGCAACAATATATTGGCTCGCTGGTAAATATGGCATTCTCCAGAACAGGATGGTAGGTCAATCAGCGAATTCATGCACATAAGTTCTAACAACACAGATAACCCAACAATTTCCAGGGAGATAACGTATATCTTGCTAGCAGAATCACATCTGTGTCCCTAAATGACCAGAAGTTCAGCATTACCAAGCATTATGTTAATGGAATCATGGTACCTAGTATGGAGCATAACCAATACTACCTCATAGAATATGGTATGCTTCCCCTAGTAGCAAGTATCCCAATGACCAAGTAGGCATATATACCATTAGAAGCAATATAAGATTGCAATTATCAAGAGACAAGCACATCAAAATCCAACCAACCATAAGTACCTAGATTAAACATGGAAAATCTAGTTGTTGTGCACAATAGGTATGAGAACAAGCACTGTCAAAAGAATCATATACGTCAGTATAAGTACATATCATAGAATACAATCAATAGCAAGACTCATAAGTATTTGTTGTAGCATCAGGCTATGCCTACAATTAGACAAGTATTAAGTTAGGTATTTGTTGTAGCATCAGGCTATGCCCACACGGCGAATGGGAACCCAAGAATTGCCAAACAAGCCTCATAGCAGTAACTAACAAATCATTGGTTCGAAAGCGCATATAAAATAATAACACATAGTTCTAAGGGACGGGAAAGTAGGATGCAAATTATAGGGATATAATAGGGATAGGGATTAACATGGATTCACATAACATATAGCGCATAAGGATTAAGAGGCGGTAAGTATGACTTACACTATGGGGGAAAATGGTACTTAGGATTCTCCACATTATAACATAAATCCATATCATAACACACATATAAATCATTCATTATAACCATATCCAATAAATAGCAATAATCATAATCTCTTAATATGACACATAACATATATCTGTACAAGAGTCACAAGATGTCCAACAATGTCTCTAGTCAAAGAATAGGATAGGGGAAAAAATGTCACAGGCTCACCTACAAAGTAAATAACATAAAAGAAAGTAACACAAAGTAGATGGTAGTGCCTTCTCCTTGGAAGATAGGACTCACCACAACACTTCTTAAACTCCAAATTTGTCATCAAATGGTAGATGAATATAGTCTCTGATTCCTACATAGTTAGATCATGTAGGCAAAAAGTATGTGTTAGTACGTCTAAAATTTATTAAGTATGCTGGTGTGCAATAGATATGAACTTATCAAACCTACACTCAATGTTAGATAGCAAGAGAACATATATAGAAAGAGATATATAGCAAAAAAGAGTACTATAAATATATGCCATGAAATCCATGATGCAGGGATTCTATAATACTTATCATAGCAGAGATGTTACTTTCCAAGGGTAGACCTTACTCCTCTTCACGGAATACCACATACTTAAGAGAAGCAACATCACCTTACGGGAACATCAGCCATTTCAGAAAGGATTTCCATTCTCATTTAATCGCTTTATGGGAATAACACCCATTTCGAAAAGGATTTCCATGATTATTCACTCACCTTATGGGAAAAACACCTATTTTGGGGAGTACCTTACCTTATAGGAACAACACTCATTTCGGGAAGGATTTCTATGACATTCACTCACCTTATGAGAACAATACCAATTTTGGTGAGTACTTTACCATATGGGAACAACACCCATTTCAGAAAGGATTTCCAGAACATATCATGATCATCCACAAAAGGCATAAACATCCGGTGCTAGGTCATCATTCTGCAGGAAAACATTTACATATAAATGTTTTTAATAGGAACATAAGTTTTTGTCAAATCATCATACATACTTAGGCCTAAAATCCAAATTACGCATCATGTCCTACTTTCATGCAAAGGAGTAGCTCATTCATAACCTTATGTTCATAAAAATCATATTCATCAACAAAATTGGGTCGTCGCCATCCTTAATAAAAACAAATGCTCATATGTGCATATGCCATGAATGATGAGAAAATAGCATGGGAAATAGAGATTCAATCTTGAATCAATAATTTCTTATGAAATTAAAGTAAATCTATAGGTAAAATCTACATTCAAATCACAATTTATATTATATATATTTAGATCAAACTTTAAAGGGACAATGCATATTCAAATCTTAATAATGTTCATGCAATTCACCATATTAGGGCTTAAATCACTTTAAAAACATCAATTAAACATAGCTCACATTTCAATTGAATCAACTAAGCAATAATTTGAAAGACCCATATTCAAAGTAAGCTTAATTTTCATAAATCAAGGAGTAAAAAGAGGTTGGGTGTTCATGGTTGAAAAGGACCATGAATCATTCCCACATAACTTAGATAACTTAGAAGAAGTAAGAAGAAATTAATTGGAGGAGAAATCTTTCCCTAAATTTTCTAGTTGAATTTTCAACCACATCACTTGCAGATAGAGTCTTAGGAATTGGATTCTGAGAGTTTGAATGAAGAATGATAGTGAAAGAGGGTGTATAATATAATTTGGGGGCTTAGGATGCGTATCTAGGCCCTAAAGGACCTTTAGAATGAATCAAAATTACAAAAAGATCATTGATGAAACGAGCCTTGAAAAGTGTCCAAGGGTCCTGTAGGAGAGGCACATGGACCGTGTGAAGTCACACATACCCTATGAGTGCTCATGAGAAAACACTTAGAAAATTTCAGAAAAATTTCAACAAGCTAAGGGAGGTTCCACTGGAGACCTCACGTATCGAGTGAAGTCACACTGACTGTATAGGTGCCTGTGAAATAACACTTACAAAATTTCAGCAAAATTTCATCAAGCCAAGGCTGCTTCTAATGAAGGTTTCACGGACCATGTGAAGCTTTACGGGTCGTACAAGCGTCCTTATGAAGGTACCAGGTTCTGAGATGGTAATTCCATACTTAGAATATAATATTAGAGATAGGCTTCACGATACCCCAGCCCCATGATTTGTTAGAAGCCACGAGACCCCTATGGGTGCCCATGTGGCTTGCCTTAGCAAAAATAGAGGGAACACAACACGCAGTGCTTTACAAAAATACGAATAATTACTTGATATAAACTCACAATTAGGTGAAACCAGATGCGTTCGAAAGCTAATGGAAAGAGCTTCATTTTGGTAGGTCATAGGCCACCTAGTTTCTTTTGTGAGATATGACCATTTAAAATTGACCCTTCTATCGAATCATATGAAAAACTTATCCAATGGAATACATTTGAATTTGTCTTGATGAAGGAGACCTATTGTCAAGACCCAAGCCTATGGGAATCCAAAGACCCAAACAAGCCTATTATCATATCAATCACACATCCTTGGTCACGAAAACAAAGTAAACAACAATAAGATATGATATAAAAAAAATGGAAAGCGGGACTGAGGGAAGTCTTTGATATCATAAAAGCATAAAGAGTCAAGCTTATAGCATCAGTACATCATTATATTCCAACAACAACTCTAAATTTAGAATGGAATGGAGGCCAAGACACTCTTTGGTCTCACCCTCATAATGCCAAATGTTTAACATAAAGAAGTCTTAGACATAGCAAGAGAAAGTAGATAGTGTACTCGAATTTGAGGACTCACCAATCTTAACTTCGAATAATCTCACTAACCACGTGGAGGATGATCAAGAGGAGCTCTGGTCCCTACATGATGATATCATATAGGCAAAAGTATGCGTTAGTACATTTGAATGTACTAAGTATGCAGGATGCAATGCAACAAGACATAAGCTAATATTGTCAAAATACATAATCATAGTCAATAGGTAGCATAATCTCAATATGGCATGCATGATCAATGCTTGAAGTAAAACATGTTTATAAATCATTCAACTTGTGGTAAGAGATCTCAACCAACAAAGAATAAGACCAAGTGAGCTACAACTTAGAATCCTGATGATTACTCCTCATCGGTAAAGAGGTGGTCTACTTCCAAGGTAAATCAAACTTCACCTTATGGGAAATGACCCATTTTGTATGAAGTAACCCTCCTTACGAGAATATGACCCATTTCAAAGAGGATTTCATTAAGAAGTGCACTAAATGGATCCACTAGTATAGCAAGGGTATAACATAATCCTATCTTGGCACATAGTTTGAGGAAAGGAGTATACACCCTTGAAGATAGTTCATGCCGACATCCAATCCTTCGGTACCAAGTCTAATCCTACGGAATATTGAAATATGAGAATAGATCATAATCATACATGAACCCTTGCTTTAACATAAATGGCTCACAAGAGGTAAAAACTTGAAAATAGGGTTTATCCTTATACTTGCATAACCATAGTTAATTTAATGGATTCATAACATACTTGATAGCCCTTATACATCATGAAGTCTCTTAACTTGTAAAACATGTAAATAACTCGAGAATTCTTAACTTGACATTTTATCAAATACTTGGTGGGTGTGTAATGCTTGTTCAAAATCATGCAATTCAAAAGTGAAATCATGTGAGAAAACACAATGAAAATCAACTCTCCAACATATTGCAAAACTCTTATATAAGATACCTTGAAAACCATCATCAAATCTCATAATAGAGCATAGTTTCATAGCTCAAAACATACATAATCTCAATAGACAAAACCGACTTATAGAATAAGCTTGACATAGATAGATATGAATACTTAATCAACATTTTAAAAAACCCAACATATTTCATGCTTATATTTCATAATAAAAGATACCCATAGATAATACAAATTGAAAACATGCAATTTTCATAAAAATGGAGGTTGGGATCCATGGGTGAAAGGACCCAATGGATGAAACCCACATAACTAAATTGGGGATTTCTTGATGTAGACTTGAAGCTTGAATGAAGTTCTTGAAATATGGAATTAAGATTGAGACACTTGAATTTGGACAGGAACCTTAATAAAGTGGTTAAGAGGTTTTAGAGAGGGTTTTTGAGTGATATAGAATTGAAAACTGGCTAAGTATGGGATATTTCACATGTGAATGGGCGTGGCCCATGACCCCAAGGCCTTAGGCTTAAATAGAAAAAATTAAGGAAGTGGTAACACTGCTCCGCGATGCATCCACGTCGCGGAGCCATTGCAGATCGACATTGTTTTACAAAAAGTTGGCAAAAATCATTTTTCATTACAGGTCTTCTAAAATTTGGAATATACCCATCTCCTACTCAATTTTTCTACCCGATCAAGAATATGAAGTCTAAATTTTAATATCGCGCATGGGATTTGAGATATATGAAAATTACAATTATGGGCATTTTTGAGGCATATTTTTGGGGCATTTCAATATCTCCCCCTTAGGAAGATTTGTCCCCGAATATAAAATAAACATACATAAGAGAAGTCATCATGAAGATTTCAGCCTGACATAAAAGCAACAATTATACGTAACCTCATTTTCAAAAATCTCAACATGAATGCCAAAATCACCATAAACTTGTTATCATAAACATGAATGCATGCAAGATGATATGAGTGTTGAAACTTAGGACTTGTGTCATGACAAAAGTCTGGAGCCTAGACGTGACACAACGAATAGGGAACCTGAAGGAACCTCAAACAAGTCTCTTAACTTGTCATTAAACATCATTGATCGCGGAAGCATATAAAAACATTAAAAAGCAAGAATAGGGGCAAGGGCTAAGGGAAAAGCTTGCATAACATCATAATTAAGAGACAAGGGTCATGCTCATATCATAGATACATAACATATCTAACAACCACCTCTATTACATAGATAAGAGCGGGGACCAAGACAAAGCAACCGGGTCACCCTCATTGTCAAATAGAACATAAAGAAAAGTGTCTCAATACATAACAAGAGAGCATAGACTAAGGTCCCCGAAGTGGAGAACTCACCAACTAGCATGAGTAGAACCAAACTAGCCACGTAGAGGAGGATGACCAACTTGGGCTCCGATTCCTACATGGTGATATCATGTAGGCAAGAGTATGTGTTAGTACGTTTGAATGTACTAAATATGTAGGATGCGATGCAACAAGAGATAGGCATCATAATCAAAAGGCATAATAATATGCAATAGGCATAATATCACAATATGGCATATGTGATCAATGCTTTAGTAAAACATGCTTAAGTAACTCATACTCATATAGGATATCATAAGTATAGAAGAGACCAAGCTAGATTTTCAAGGTACAAACCCGTTGGGGGCTGTGTGGTACAAACCCCTCACATGGTTGATGATAATCACACCTTATAACCATAGTGGCGAAGTACAAAGCCCTCACATGGTTGATGAGTACAAACCCCTACCTCAGTTACCGAGGCTCTTATCCACCCTCGGATCAGGTACGGTCTAATGCAACACTTTATATAGGGTTTATCATATATATAAGCTCATTTCATCATCATATAGTCATTTATGTCATATCTTATGCTTTGGACCTTCAAATCCTCAAGAAACCACATCCGGACATTTTATCAAACACTTAAGAGGGTGTGTAATGCTAGTATAAAACCATGAAATATAGAGATGAAATCATGCAAGAAAATCCATTGAAAAACCATCAATCAACACCGTCAAGCAACATACATCGAAACCCTTCCTCAAATCTTACAATAGATCAAAGATTTATAGCTCAAAACATAGCAAAACAGTCACAATTTCTCATAGCTTTAACATAGTGTTGAGTGAATTTCATAATAAGCAAGACCTATTTGTAAATCAACTTTAAATCATGCAATTTGAGTAAAAGGAGGCTTGGGTTTCATGGGTGAAAGGAACCCATGAAAGAAACCCACCTACCTTAACTTAGAGATGAACTTGGTGAAGATTAGAGATGGAGACTTGAAGCTTGAAAAAGAACCTTGAAGGAGAACCTTAGCTTAGGATGAGGGTTTGGGATGGAGTGAAAATATGACTAAGTGTTCGAGTGAGTATTGGGGAATATTTTGGGTAATATGAGGGTGAAATTTCGATAAGTGCAGGTAAAAACATGTTTGGGAACACTTAGGCCCAAGACATAGAAGTCTTGGACCGAACTAAAAAAAATAGTCCCCAAAAAAGGTAGAGGTGCATCGCGGAGGCGATGCTAAAACCTCACTGGAAATTGCACCGTGGGATTTTCGAATTTTAATACGGTTGCTCTAGAATCGGTTTAGACCCTTTGCACCCTAATTTTGACCCCCTAAACAAGAATATAAAGTCAGATTTTTGAAATAACATACGGATTTTGAGATATATGGAATTTAAAATTTTGGGCATTCTAAAACACATTTTCGGACACTTTTCGGGGTCACTTCAATATCTCCACTTGGGAACATTCGTCCCCGAATGTAAAAGAAACATACAAGACGAGAGTCATCATAAACAAATCATCCCCAACAAGAATGCAACATCACATCTAAAGCACCATTTTAAAAATCTCAACATAAGAGTAAAATCAACATAAACTTGCTAACTTAAGCATGAATGCAGATGAATGACATAGGGACTGAAATACAAGACTAGAAATCATAAAGGGGACTTAGAATTGGTACCTTAGGCATTATTGGAGTGGAAAATATAAGGATACCACTTTTGCATGTCCGCTTCACCCTCCCAAGTAACACATTTGATATGTTAGTTCCTCCAAAGGACCTTACCTGATGCCACCTCCTTGTTCCTCAATCTATTTACTTTCCTATCTAAAATCTGAACTGGAACCTCCTCATAGGTCAAGTTATCCTCTACAATACCCACAACATCAAGAGGCATAATAGCATTAGGATCACCAACACATTTTCTCAACATAGAGACATGGAACACCGGATGAACCAAATTCATTTCACTAGGCAACTTCAATTCATAAGCTACCTTGCCAACCCACCTCATAAGGACCAACATAACTTGGACTCAATTTCCGCTTTTTACCAGAGCAGACCACAACTTTCATTGGAGAAACTTTCACGTAAACCCAATCATCCACTTTGAATTCAAGATCTCTTCTTCTCACATTGGCATAGGAATTTTGACGACTTTAGGCCGTCTTTAACCTTTACCTCATCATCCTAAACTTCTCAAGAGCCTCCATGACCAGATCTGGCCCAACAATGCCACCTCTCCAACCTCAAACCAACCAATAGATGACCTACAACGTCTCCCATAAAGAGCCTCAAAAGGAGCCTTACCGATGCTAGAGTGATAGCTATTGTTGTAGGCAAGCTCAATCAAAGGAAAATAGTCATCCCAACTACCCCTCAACTCCAATACACAAGCCCTTAGCATATCCTCATGTGTTTGAGTGGTCCTTTCTACTTGACCATCCTTTTGGGGGTGGAAGGTCGTACTAAGTGAACTTTTGTACCAAGATCCCTTCGAAAGGACCTCCAAAAGTGT
The DNA here is from genome assembly GCA_025774065.1 of Solanum ossicruentum. NCBI lineage: Eukaryota > Viridiplantae > Streptophyta > Magnoliopsida > Solanales > Solanaceae > Solanum > Solanum ossicruentum. The sequence continues at coordinate 11,224 of JAOTQR010102820.1, read as the reverse complement.
GAAGTGAATTATGAACCACGATCTAATATGATGGACAAAGGAACCCCATGCAAGCTCACCAACTCATGGATATACAACCTAGCATACTCTGCATCCCCATGTGTGGTCTTAACCGGTAGATTGTGGACTAATTTCGTCATCCTATCATCCATAACCAAAATCGAATCAAAACATTTTCTAGTCTTGGGAAACCCAATCACAAAATCCATATTAATCATTTCCCACTTCCAAATAGGAATCTCTATGTCTTGGGTTAGGCCACCTGGCCTTTGATGTTCGGCTTTGAATTGTTGACAACTATGGCAACCGGAAACGAATTTGGCAATGTCCCTCTTCATGCCTCCCCACCAATACACATCTCTCTAGTCCCTATACATTTTGGTGGAACTAGGATGGATAGAATAAAAAGAATCGTGGGCCTCATCAAGAATTTTCTCCCTCAAACCATCAACAAAAGGCACACACAGCATATCTTGGTACCTAAGGGCACCATCTGCCCCTTAATAGAAAACCTCTACTTTACTCTCTTTCACCAAGGCCTTTAATTCAAGCAAGGAGGAGTCAAGGTCTTATTTTGCTATCACCATCAACCAATGAAGACTTAGACCCATCAACAACAACCACACCATCATCACCAACCTCATCCAACATAACCCCCAATCTAGCCAATTGATGTACCTTTCTAGCCATCTACCTACCACTATCAAAATGGGCTAAGCTACCCATAGACACAATAATCAAGGCATCTGCCACCACCGCTGCCTTACCCGGATGAGAGTGCACACTTATGTCATAGTCTTTATGAAGTTCTAACCATCTCCATTGCCTCAAGTTAAGATCCTCTTAAGTAAAGACATATTGGAGGCTCTTATGATCGGTGAACACATCCACATACACCCCATACTAGTAGTGACGCCAAATCACAACGACGGCTAACTTTAAATCATGAGTAAGATAGTTCCTTTCATGTACCTTGACTTGTCTAGAAACATAAACTATGATCTTACCATTTTGCATCAACACACAGCCCAAACCAACCCGGGAAGAATCACAATGCACCATAAATCCCTCAAGCCCATCTGGTAGTGACAATATAGAAGCGGACACAATTTTGTCTTTCAATGTTTGGAAGCACCTCTCACACTCAACGGTCCATGCAACTTATCCTTCTTTTGTGTCAATTTTTTCATAGGAGAAGCAATGGAGGAGAACCCATTCACAAACCTTCTATAATAACCCGCTAGGCCCAAGAAGCTCCTAATATCCGACGGGGTCAATGGTCTAGGTCAATTTCTAATCACATCGGTTTCTTATGATCCATTTTTATACCATCCCTCAACACCACAAGACCCAAGAATGCAACCTCCTTCAACCAAAATTCACACTTATCACATTTGGCATACAATTTCTCCTTCCTCAATCTTTGCAACACAACCCTTAAATGCCCCATATGCTCCTCCCTACTATGTGAATAGATTAAAATATCATCAATGAACACCACAACAAAGGAATCAAAGTAATGTTTGAAAACCCTATTCATTAGGTCCATGAAGATGGTCGGTGCATTGGTCAACCTAAATGACATGACAACAAACTCATAATGCACATATCTAGTCTGGAAGGTCGTCTTGAGAATATCACACTCCCTTACCCTCACTTGATTATACCCCAACCGAAGATCAATCTTAGAGAAGAAACTAGCCCCTTGCAATTGGTCAAACAAATCATCAATCCTTGGAAGAGGATGCCTATTCTTGATGGTGACCCTATATAGTTGTCGGTAGTCGATGCACATTCTAACTGACCCATCCTTTTTTTCATAAAAAACACTGAAGCACCCCAAGGTGATTGGCTAGGCCTAATAAATCCCTTTTCCAACAAATCTTTCAATGGCTCCTTTAACTCTTTCAACTTCGCTGAGGCCATACGGTAAGGGGGAACGGAGATAGGTTGAGAATCGGGAAGGAGATCTATGCTAAAATCTATCTCCCTTTGGGGAGGGACACCGGGAATGTCATTTGGAAAGACATCAAGAAACTCATTTAGAACTAAAACTGACTTAATGGAAGAGACTTTGGACTCAACATCTTTAACCCTCACAAGTTGATACAAATACCCCCTAGAAATCAACTTTTAGGCTTTAATGCATGAAATGAATCGACCCTTGACCACCACATCTTGACTTCCCCACTCAAGGATGGGTTCATTAGGGAATTGAAACTGGACCTTACGGGTCCTAAAATTAATAGAAGCATAGTAGGCATGCAACCAATCCATCCCAAGAATGACATCAAAATCAACCATGTCTAATTCAACAAGATCACAAGGCAACAACTTATGCAAAATACAAATAGGACAACTCCTATAAACTTTCCTAGAAACAATAGAGGCACCAATAGGAGTAGACACTTCACATGACTCACGAAAAAACTCAGGGTCGACATGGAACATTTTAGCAACAAAAAAGGTAACAAAGGAGAGAGTGGCACCTGGATCAATCAAAGATACATGTCAAAGTCACGCAAAAACTCGGGGTCAACATGGAACATTTTAGCAACAAAAAAGGTAACAAAGAAGAGAATGGCACCTGGATCAATCAAAGATACACATCAAAGTCAAAGATTTTCAACATACTGGTAACAATGTTGGGGGCCTCACCAACCCCTTGCCTCCCATGTAGTGCATAAATCGAGGCACCACCTTGAGGACCACCTCTACTTAATATGACCGCATTTGCACCCTGGCCCATTCCATGGTTTTTTGGACAATCTAACTTCTTGTTACCAAGCTCCCCACATTCATAGCATGCATTAGATTCCTTCAAACATAGGCCTTCATGGCTCCTTCCACATTTAGGGTACACATCAATAGGAGTCACCCAACTAATACCTTGAGGCCTAGGGAAGTCATTAACAAACCCCCTATTAGTAGCATGAGAAGGCCCTTGGCCTTGACGAAATTTAGAACCCTTTTGCAATTTACCCTCTAGTCGGGCCCTCTTGGCCTCATGCCACCTTCTCTTCTCAATTTGCCCTCCTCCATTTGCTCGTAATAGGTCAACAACTAAGACAAGTCCATGTCAATAATTAGCATGGCGGACCCGCATTCTTCACTTACCAAGTTGGAGACCCCCATCACAAACTTATTCATCCTAGATTTATGATTAGCCACCAAATGAGAAGCATTCCTTGAAAGTTGATTAAACTTGAGGGCATACTTCTCACACTCATAGCACCTTGTTTTAAGTTCATAAACTCTACCAACTTTTCTTCCCTAAACTCAAGAGGGAAAAATCGATTAAGGAAAGCCAATTTGAAATCCTCCCAAAGCACCACATTGCCAATTGCCTTTTCACCCTTCCATTGATCATATCATATTTGGGCTACCCCTTTGAGTTGGTACACCACAAACTCTGTATTTTCATTTGGCCCAACACCCATGATATTCAAAATCTTGTGGACCTCATCAATGAACTCTTGTGGATCTTCATCCTCCTTTGACCCATAGAAAACCGGAGGATTCATCTTCATGAAGTCCTTTAGCCTAGCTCCCGGGGTAGTAGCATGAGGGGCTGGCCCCTTGATTGACTTGGTTGGCCACAACTTGGGTAAGCATAGTGAGAGCATCCCGGAGCTCACCATTGGTAGGTTGCTCCTCTGGAGTTTGGGCCCTTATTCGTCTAGTGTTTGGAATGATTTAGCATAGCAAAGAATAATAATTTGGGGGAAAAAACTCACTATAACTCTATAGCATAACATAGAACATGAAGAAGGGAAACATTTCCTAAAACATCTCATAGCCTCCTACTCATAGTCATGCTACACTCCATAACCATGAATAGGATTGTAATCGACGTGGTGTGTTGGACTCTAAGGATCTATCAACCTAGTGCTCTGATACCAAGTTTTTCACAATCCCAGCCGAGGGCCTAGACGTGAGACGGCCAATGGGGAACCAGAAGGAACCCTAAACAAACTTCTTAACTTGTCATTACACATCATTGGTCGTGGAAGCATATAAAAATGTTAAAGAGCAAGAATAAGGGCAAGGGGATAAGGGAAAATCTTGCATAACATTATAACCAAGAGACAAGAGTCAAGTTCATATCATAGATACATAACATGCCCAACAACTACCTCTACAACATAGATAAGAGTAGGGACCAAGACAAAGCAACCGGGCCCACCCTCAGAGTCAAATAGAACATAAAGAAGGTTGTCTCAATAGATAACAAGAGAGCATAGACAAAGGTCCCCAAAGTGGCGTACTCACCTACTATCTTGAGTAGAACCGAACTTGCCACATAGAGGAGGATGATCAACTTGGGCTCTGGTTCCTACATGGTGATATCATGTAGGCAAGAGTATGCGTAGTATGTTTGAATGTACAAAGTATGTAGGATGCAATACAACAAGAAATAGGCATCATAATCAAAATGCATAACAATAGGCAATAGGAATAATATAAAAATATGGCATAATGTGATCAATGCTTAAGAAAAATATGCTCAAGAAACTCATACTCATATAGGATATCATATGTGTAGAAGAGACAAAGCTAGATTTTCAAGGTATAAACCTTTTCGTAGTTGTGTGGTACAAACCCCTCACATGGTTGATAATAATCACACCTTATCACCACAGTGGCGAAGTACAAACCCCTCACATGGTAGACGAGTATAAACCCCCACCTCAGTTACCCAGGCTCTTATTCCCCCCAGATCGGGTACAGTCTAATGCAAAACTTTATATAGAGCTTATAATATACATAAGCTCATTTCATCATCATATAGTCATTCATATCATGTCTCATACTTTTGACCTACAAATCCTCAAGAAACCACATCTAGACATTTTATCAAACACTTAGAGGGTATGTAATGCTAGTATAAAACTATGAAATATAGAGATGAAATCATGCAAGAAAATCCATTGTAAAACCATCAATCAACACCTTGCAACACCCTCAAGCATTAGACATCAAAACCCTTCCTCAAATCTTACAATAGATTAAAGATTTATAGCTCAAAACATAGCAAAACAGTCACAATTTCTCATAGCTTTAACATAGAGTGTAATGAACTTCATAATAAGCAAGACCCACTTGTAAATTAACTTTAAATCATGAAATTTGAGTAAAAGGAGGCTTGTGTATCATGGGTGAAAGGAACCTATGAAAGAAACCCACATATCTTAGCTTAGAGATAAACTTGGTGATGATTGGAGATAGAGACTTGAAGCTTGAAGAAGAACCTTGAAGGAGAACCATAGCTTAGTATGAGGGTTTGGGACATGAGTTTGGGGAGTGAAAAAATGACTAAGTGTTTGAGTAAGTATTGGGGAATGTTTTGGGTAATATGACGGTGAAATTTGGTTAAGTATAGCTAAAAAGACATTTGGAAACACTTAGGCCCAAGATTTAAGAGTCTTGGACCAAACTAAAAAAATAGTCCCTAAAATAGGCAGAGGCGTGTCACGGAGGCGACACGAAAACCTCACTGGAAATTGCACCATAGGATTTTTGAATTTTGATACGGTTGCTCTAAAATCTGGGTTAGACCATTGTCCCCCTAATTTTGACCCGTGAACAAGAATATGAAGTCGAATTTTTGAAATAACAAATGGAGTTTAAGATATATGAAATTTAAAATTTTGGGCATTTTGAGGCACATTTTCGGGTAACTTTTGGGGTCATTTCAACTTGAAATCAGAGACAAGACTTAATTGGTTACCTTAAGCTTGAGTAGAATGCATGAGGTACGGATATCACTTCTTCAAGTCCGTTTCAGCGTCCCATATGGCATTTTTCACTTGTTGATTCCTCCAAAGGACCTTGACAGATGCAACGTCTTTGTTCCTCAATATCTTCACTTGTATATCCAATATCTTAACCAGGACCTCCTCATAGGTTATTTAACCTCCTACATCACCCACAACCTCTAAGGGAACTATAGTACTTGGGTCACCAACATATCTCCTCAACCTAGATACATAGAAGTCTGGATGAACCATTTTCATTTCCATAGGCAACTCCAATTCATATGCAACCTTACAACTCTCCTTAAAGTTCTATATGGTCCAACACATCTTGGGCTCAATTTACCTTCCTTTCCAAATCGGACCACCACCCTTCATGGGTGAAACTTTCAAATAAGCCCCATCACCAACCTTAAACTCAAGATCTCTCCCCCTCATATCAGAATATGACCATTGTCTACTTTGGGCCATCTATAATCTTTCCCTTTTCAAACTCACCTTATCCAAAGCTTCCATAACAAAATCTAGACCTAACAAGGCCACCTCACCAACCTTACCATAATACCTCCCCGTAGTCTCTAACCATTCTCATGGAATCGACAAGAATAGGATAGGATAAATTATGAGTCTCATCTAAAATCAACTTCCTCAGGTCGTAAACATTAGGCACACACAATCCACCTTGGTACCTAAGGGCACCATCTCCCCCTTGGGAGAAAACCTCCACTTTACCATCCTTCACCAAGGTATTCAACTCTAGCAAGGTGGGGTCACGATCTTGACTTGCTTTCACCTCCTCAATCAAAGAAGATTTAGAATCATCATCAACCACTACACCACATTCTGAGCTTCATCCAACCTAACCCCCCAACCTAGCCAACTGATGAACTTCTTTAGACACTCCTTTGCCACCATCATCAATATGAGCCAAACTCCCCATAGACACTCTACTTAGAGCATCGGCCATAAAATTAGCTTTGTTAGGGTGATAATGCACACTCATGTCATAATCCTTAAAGAGCTCTAACCACCTTCTTTGTCTCAAGTTAAGATCTATTTAGGTGAACACACATTGGAGACTCTTATGATCAGTAAACAAATCAACATGAACCCCATACAAATAATGACGCTAAATTTTCAAAGAAAACACCATGGTCGCCAACTCAAGATCATGGGTGGAATAATTTTTCTCATGCACTTTAAGTTGTGTAGAGGCATTTGTTATCACCTTATAATTTTGCATCAACATACACTCCAAACCAATTCTTGAGGCATCACAATATATAACAAATCCTTCCAATCCTTTCGGTAGAACCAAGATAGGAGCGGAGACAAGCTTATCCTTCAAAGTTCGGAAACTTTTCTCAGACTAATCGATCCACATGAGTTTTGCTTTCTTTTGGGTCGACTTAGTAATAGGAGAAGCAATAGAAGAGAAGCTATTCACAAACCTCCAGTAATGACCCGCCAAACCCAAAAAACTTCTAATGTCCGATGGAGTTAAAGGTCTAGGCCAATTTCTAATCACTTTCATCTTTTTAGGGTCCACCTTAATGCCATCACCCGACACCACATGCCCTAGAAAAGCAACCTCTTTCAACAAAGACTCACGTTTCTCGTATTTTGCATACAACTTCTCCTCTATCAAGATTTGCAATATCACCCTCAAGTGATCCACATGCTCCTCCTCACTATGGGATTAAATCAAGGTATCATCAATAAAACCCACCATAAACAAGTTAAGGTAGGGTTTAAAGAACCTATTCTTGAGATCCAAAAATATAGTCGATGTATTAGTTAACCCAAAGGACATAACCACAAACACAAAGTGCTCATACCTAGTCCTGAAAGTCATCTTGGGAATGTTACACTCCCTCACTTTCATTTATTGATACCCAGATCGAAGACCAAACTTAGAAAGTGACTAGCCCCTTGAAGTTGATCAAAAAGGTCATCAATCCTTGGTAGAGGATACTTTTTCTTTGTGGTGACTCTATTAAGTTACCGGTAATCAATGCACATTCTAAGAGAACCATCCTTCTTCTTCACAAATAACACCTGTGCACCCTAAGGTGACTTACTACACCTTATAAAATGCTTTTCCACCAAATCCCTCAATTGCTCCTTTAACTTCTTCAACTCCGCTGGGGCCATACAGTAAGGAGGAACAGAGATGGGTTGAGTATCGGGAAAAAGGTATATACCAAAATCTATTTCTCTTTATGGAGGAACACCAGGAAGCTCATCGAGAAAGACATCAAAAAACTCATTAACAACCTGAACCGACTTAATAGGAAGGACTCAGGACTCAATATCCCTAATCCTCACAAGATGATAAAGACAACCCTTAGAAATCAACATTAGGCTTTAAGGCAACAAATGAATCTACCCTTGACCACCACATCACAACCCTAACACTCAAGGATGGGTTCATTACGGAATTAGAATTTAGCCCTATGGGTTCTATAATCAATAAAAGCATAATATGCATGTAACAATCCATCCCAAGAATGACATTAAAATTCACCATATCTAATTCAACAAAATCACAAGGCAGAATTTAATGCAAAATGAACACAGAACAATTTCTATAGACTCTTCTAGCAACAATGGACTCACCAACGATAGTAGATACTTCATAAGGTTCACACTATAATTCGGGACTAACATGAAGCATTTTGGCAACAAAAGGAGTAATAAAAAAAAGAGTGGCACCCGGGTCTATCAAAGCATACACATCAAAATCAAAACCTTTAACATACCTGTGAAGCACCACTCCAAATCTAGTGACCCTTAGAAAGGTATGGTTGAGAACCTCGTCTGTCATCCCCATAATCCTTAGCAACTAATGGACAATGTCTCGACTTATGATCCTTTTCACCACACTTGAAATATACACTCGAACCGGCCAAAAAATCTCCTGTATTGTAGCCTCAAAACTTGTGGCACGGAGGAGAGGCTTGAATACCAACACCCTTGCCTTTCCTTTGAGCATATAGACAATCAACATCCTTGTGGTCCATCTTGCCACACCAAAACCATGCACCCGTAATCCTCCAACATGTGCCACTATGATTTCTCCCATACTTCGATCATAGGATGGGTCACTCCACCATTGCCACTAGGCTTAGCATACAGAAGCCTACCTTCAAATTGGCCCTTCTTCTTCCTTCCTTTTAGGCCACCGAGAATTCTCTCGTCTTATGCCCAACACCGCTACACTTGAAACAACCCTCAACTTCCGCCAAACACCTCTCTTGATGTTTATTGCCACACCCTTGGCAAGTGTCAAAAGGAATCTTTTTCTTCTGGTACTTGGGAACTGGTAGTCTAGAAAAAGATGAGGCACCACCAACTCGGGCCCCTTAGCCTCACACTCCTTCCTCTTATCCCTTGAAGTCTCAGGAGGACCCACTTGTTAATTGAGTTGAGCGATTACAACCGTGGCCAATAACCATAGAGCATTACGAACCTCCGCATTCAACATATCATCATTAGGAAGTTGACCCTCAAGTCAGAGGTGGTCATCGCCTTGCACACTATTCTAAGTAGCTTGAGACAATTTTTGAAATGGAATGGTTAGGGATCAGCAATAAGCCTTATCGGACTTAGCTCTACCACATGACAAAGATCATGAAAAAGTAAAACATTTCCCAAAATGCCTCATTGTCTCTTACTCATAGTTATAGCATGCTTCACAACCATGAATAAGACTCTAATCAATGTGGTGTGTTGGTTTCCGAGGACCATTAACAATCTAGTGCTCTAATAAAAAGTTTTTCATGACCCAAGCCTAGGGCCTAGATGTGACACGGCAAATGGGAACCCGAAGGGACCCAAACAAACCTCTTAGCATGCAATCACACATCCTTGGTTGCAAAAGCAAAGTAAACAACAAGAAGAGATAATAAAAAAAAGGAAAGCAGGACGAAGGGAAGTCTTTGATACCATAAAAGCATAAAGAGTCAAGCTTATAGCTTAAATACATCATAATATTCAAACAACGCCTCTAAACTTAGAATGGAGTGGGGGCCAAGATACATTTTGGGCTCACCCTTATAATGTCAAATGTTCAACATAAAGGAGTCTTAGAGATAGCAAGAGAAAGTAGATAGTGTCCACGAATTTGAGGAGTCACCAAGCTTATCTTCGAATAATCTCACTAGCAACGTGGAGGATGATCAAGAAAAGTTTCGATCCCTACATGGTGATATCATGTCGGAAAAGGTATGCGTTAGTATGTTTGAATGTACTAAGTATGTAGGATGCAATGCAACAAGACATAAGCAATATAGTCAAAATGCATAATCATAGTCAATAGGTAGCATAATCTCAATATAGCATGCATAATCAATGCTTGAATTAAACATGTTTATAAATCATTCAACTTGCATAGAGCATGATACATATGTAGGAAGAGACCTCAACCGACAAATAATAAGACCAAGTGAGTTACAACATGCAATCCCAATGATTACCCCTCATTGGTAAGGAGGTAGTCTACTTGCCAAGGTAAATCATACTTCACCTTACAGAAACATGACCCATTTTGTATGAAGAAACCCTCCTTACTAGAACATAATCCATTTCGAAAAAGATTTCACTAACAAGTGCACTAAGTGGATCCACTAGTATAGAAAGGGTATAACATAATCCTATGTTGGCATATAGTTTGAGGAAAGGATTATGGACCCTTGAATATAGTCCACGCCGACATCTAATCCATCGGTGCTAAGTCTAATCTCTCATAATACTTGAGATAATCATACCTTTTATATCTTGTGATGAACATAGAATCATAACATGAGTAGCTCTTAAACATACTTGACCAATAATGGTGAGCCTAACGTGAAACATGAGAATAGATCATAGTCATACATGAACCCTTGCTTTAACATGAATGGCTCACAAAAGATAAAATCTTGAAAATAGGGATTAGCTTCATACTTGCATAATCATATATAATTTCATGAATTCAAAACATACTTGATATCCCATATACATCATGAAGTCACTTGACTTGTAAAACATGTAAATAACTTGAGAATTCTTAACTTGACATTTTATCAAACACTTGGTGGGTGTGTAATGCTTGTTCAAAATCAAACAATTCAAGAGTGAAGTCATGTGAGAAAACTCAATGCAAATCAACCCTCCAACATATTGTAAAATCCTCATGTAAGATAACTTGAAATCCATAATCAAATACATAATAGACCATGGTTTCACAGCTCAAAACATACATAGTCTCAATAGACAAAACTGACTCATAGTATAAGCTTGAAATAGATAGACATGCATATTTAATCAACATTTCATTAAACCCTAACATATTTCATGCTTATAATTCATAATAAAAGATACCCATAAAAATTGAAGTTGGGCTCCATGGGTGAAAGGACCCAATGGATGAAACCCACATACCTAAATTTGGGGATTCCTTGATGTAGACTTGAAGGAGACTTGAA
>JAOTQR010102811.1:0-28329 GCA_025774065.1 Solanum ossicruentum | reverse complement strand
TTCCGACTCAAACTTAATTATGCACGCCAAATTCACTTGATACTCTAATCATGCACCGGGAATATACTTAAGTTCAAATTATACGACATCCACAACACATTTTCCCAATTGGATAGTTATCCTTAATTTAAAGAAATACGTGGTCTAACACTAACAAGCAATCTATATCAATTAGATGGAAATACAAAAGTAAATATATATTATTTGGAAAGATTAGTAAATAAAAAAGGTGTAAGGTAGATTATCATTTTGAAAGGTAATATTCACTCTAGATATATCAATGACATTATTTTTAAAAAATTAATGAGAGTATATGGTAGAAATAAATTTATGATGAATAAGTATAGAAGAAGAGGATAAATATGAACTAATATTGAATGTAAGAGATGCGGGTGAATACTTAACCTTTAGATGATGATGGTACTTGTTTTATGCTCGATTCAACTATTCTGAATTTTGAAAGGTTGTGAGGTTTTGTATATCCTATTGATCCTAAAGAACATTGTACTATTTTCTTCTCCAGAAAAGAATTTGATATTTACTTTTTAAGTTTCATTGAATTCCCTCGAGTTTTAGTCATGGATTTTGTCGACACAACTCTTGAAGAGACACTATTTATAGATTGGCTGCTTCTCTAGCTGGTAGATACCTAGTTTTTTCGATTTGTACCTCCTTTTCCCAGTTAAAATTATGCCACCTCGAAACTTTATACGTTTCTCTAGTGACAGAGTACTTTAACAACTTTTTTCAGAGGATTGTAACTTTGATTCCTCAGAGTGCTTATTTTCTAGTACTCTTTGAACATTCTTCACAACTCTAATCATCTAGTGCATCTTAATGACAACCCAACAGGCAATATCTAAAAAGAAGAGAAAAGGCAGAACATGAAAACCTATGAGTGCATCTTTTCTTTTCTTTCCAGATATTACGTGGTGGGTTGTTATGAAGATGCACCAGATGACTGGAGTTGTGATGAATGTGTTATAGTACTAGAAAATAAGCACTCCGAGGAATCCAGGTTACAGTCCTCAGAAAAAAAGTAGTCAAAGTACTCTGCCACTAAAGGAACATATAAAGTTTCATGTGCCATAAGATTAACTGGGAAAAGGAGGTGCAAACTGAAAAAACTAGGTATTTATTGGTTAAAGAAGCACTCAATCTATTAGATAGTGTCTCTTCATGATTTGTGTCAACAAAATCCATGGAAATTGAGACTTAAAAGAATTCAACAAAAGCTAAAACTCAAATGTCAAATTCTTTTCCTGAGAAGATAACAATGCAAAGTTCTTTAGGATCAACAAGATATACAAAACCTCACAACCTTTCAAAATTCAGAATAGTTCAATCGAGCAAAAAATAAGTACCATCATCATATAAAGGTGAAGTTCAATCGAGCAAAAAATAAGTACCATCATCATATAAAGGTTAAGTATTCACCAACATCTCTTACATTCATTATTAGTTCAGATTTATCCTCTTTTTATATTCCTTATTCATCATAAATTTATTTTCTACCATATACTCATTAATTTTTTTTTTAAAAATAATGTCATTGATATATCTAAAGTGAACATTATCTTTAAAAATGATAATCTAACTGACACTATTTATATTTTCAAATCGTTCCAAACAATATTTATTCACTTTTATATTTTGATCTAATTAATTTATCCTGCTTGTTAGGTACTGTTGATTCTACCATGCCAGAGTTTAGAAGTCCAAATGCCGTGAAAACGAGTGGAATAATGAATCCACTTATGACACATTATGATCCTTCTCTAGCTCATTCCTGGAAGTAAGTGCCCTTCATCAAATACATTTACTAATTCAAATTCAGCTCATCTTTGTTATTGGATGGCACATCATTGTTACTAAATTTATAATACTTTTTAGTTATCAACATAATGTTGGTCCCTAAGGAGATGAACTAGAGGTTAAGGTATAGAAATATAGAATAATTTAATTTTTTTTACAGAATATATATACACACACATACGTTCATATCGATATCTATATTACCTTAAAAGCATGAACTTCAGAAACCTAAAGTTAAATTACATTAATACCCCTTACTTAAAAATAACTCTTAAATTATGCAATTACCCCTCACTTTAAAAACCGAACTAAAAAGTAATCTCTCGGCTAGCTAGACCAGCTGCTTCTTTCCCCTGCAGGTGCGGCAAGTTCTCGCTTTTCCCAAAGGATGCAACTTCTGAGATATGTCTATACATATCAATCAAATACAGATCCCATCTCCCAATAAACTCTTGCAAATACAGCATAATGTCTGTCCCGGTTCTTCTTAACTTCTTGCTCTGTTTTGTGCGATCGAATTACACAGCTGGAATAATCTTCTCCATTATAACTTGCACGTTTGTGCTGCCAACTTTCTTGACACTCTGTTTTTCCCTATGAGAAGTGGTGGAACTGAAACTGTGCATTTCCTAGCACAATTGGGAGTAACTGTCATGATAAGTCTATTAAAAGATTCCTTTAAGATTGATGCTTCTTGATATCATTGATATGTTCATATTTTGAGAACCCATCATAATTAAAAGTTCTTTGAATGGAAAATAAATAATTTGCTCTTAAATTTATTACATGTCTAAAGTCCAATTTGGCTTACAATGGAAGAGGAAGACATAGACAAGTATGACAGATCTTACTTAATTCATTAATGACCAAAGCAACATACACAACCACAACATAAGTTACTTCCTAAGGTAAAAAGTCTACAAAGGTTTTCATCGACAATCTTTTGTACTTATGTATCATATTTTACTGATTGAAATTATACTTATTAACTAAGTTACCTCCTGCTCCATATTTTTGCTTCATTTCTTATTATTCTGTTTTACTATTTGTTGATTAATCCCGATTTTACAAATTTGATAGCATCAACGATTTGCATTTTCTTGTGAATTTACTACTAATTACATACATCATATCTATATAATATCCAAATGTGCTTTCCTATGTTAAATTTACATGTGTTTTGTTCTTAAGGTAATAGTATGCAGGCACTTAAATATAACTTATTATATTTAAAAACAAGTTGTCTTTTAACCTGTATCTCACTTGATTATTTTTTAAAAGTGTTGTTAGCAAAAAAAAACTCCACAAGAATTGATCAAAATTAAGTTTTCAAATATGAAAAAACTCATTTTGAAAACTAACAAAAACATCTTTTAACTACATAGCAAAATAATATTTTGGATATTTTTTGACAAATAGATGGGAAAGACTAACTAACACGTGCTTTTGAACATTGGATTCATGAGTCTTTTTGGGGGTTTTCTTTTTTGATGGATGCTTTTCTTTTTTATTTAGCAATCCTATTTATTTACTATATTGAGTGTTTGGATAATAATCATTGTTTAATCTGCTGAAAATGTTAATAACTCTTTGCAATAAAAAAAATAAAAGAAACTTGTAAGTAGAAACTAATTATAAAAGGCTTAGTGAAAGATGATTATATTGTGCTAATTGATCCAACTTAAAGAGCAACAAATTCCTTTCTTCAGTTTATTCATTGGATTTTTCTTTAAGATTTGAATCACAGCATCACCATATCATCATCAAACGTACTAGAGTTTACTATTATTTTTATGTCGACATTGAATCATGTATAGATCACAATAGTGGAGTCAAGATTTTTTATTAACGAAGTTTGAAATTGTAATGACCTAGATATTGTACGACTTTATTGGAGCTTAAAATATGTCATTTTTGGCAAAATCTAGACCAAGTGTCACCTCAAAGGAGACTACACGGTACGTGTGAGATCACACGACCCATGTGACCTCCAGTGATGTGATACTTGGAATTAATTTTGGGTGTGGGCCTTGGAGTGGAGTGTTGAGCTAAGGCACATCACACTTGGAATATACTGGTATGAAAACAGCTAAAGAAAGTAAAGCTGAGCTCACTTACCTTAACTCAACAACTCACAACTCATCTAAATAAAGATGCATGTTTAAAGTAAATCATTCTTTAAAATAGACTTAGTATAGAAATAAACATAGTTTAGAAATATTATGCTCAATCAGTGTTTTCTTAGGAGTTTCTCTTAACTAGCATCCAATCCTATCACGTTTAGTTTGGTAATGTACAATGAAGGCGACATCGTTGCCATGACCGTCCTAAACTTGCCAAGGTAAAGGACGATCAACTCTCATGGATCCATAGTTAATGACCATCTTTTGGGACAAGAGTCGCCAGAACATGTTGCACGGCCATCCTACGCTAGCAACGTAGTTCCATGGATTATAGTTGTTATTTACTTGCTTTCACTTTGGTGCTCGATACTCCTCTAAAGACTAAAACATTAACTCATCAATCAACTCAAATCTCAATAACACTCAACCAATCAACTCAAATCTCAACCTCATTAGGGCACCTCAACTCAGCTCATCTTAGTTTCTCATCAACTCAGTCAATCAAGAAAATCAATCAGACTCAACTCGACTCAGACGGTCATTCAGATTCACTCAATTGGACTCATCATATAATTCAAGTAAAATGCATAAAAGTACATGTGATTAAAATGCAACATGCTTCTCATGCTCAATTATGCTCAAGTTACTCAACTCAGGTAATCACACTTAAATCTCAACTCAATCCATGTACAAAATTTCATAAAAGTTATGTAGTTTCGGGTTCATGCTATCAAGTATAGAATTTTATCTCAATTTCATATCATTAATTATGCAATGTAGCAAGTACCGCATACACCATCATAAGAATTCATAATAAAGCCAGTAAAATCAGTAATAGGATAATAGGATTTTCTAAATCTCAACTCTTATTCTCAATTTCGACTCACGTAGGTGAACGTGTATGTGAATGAATGTAGTTTCAAACTTTAGTAAGCCTTAAATACCTGTAAATAGAAGAAGCAATCAAACTTCACTCTGTGCTCACGTTTAAACTTGAAACCTCGCTTTTCCCCCTCCTCTAGTGCTCTCAATAATTCCTAAGACCGAATGAATGGTGAAAATATGCTTAGGGTTTTGTTTTAGGACTTTAATGAAGTAAAAAATATCTAAGGATTGGAATAAAAGGGATAGGAATGGATAAAAACACCCTTCTTAAAAACTGTCGACAAGATCTATGAAACCCCTTCTATGGGCCGTAGATCTTTTTACAGGCTGTAGATGACCTCGTAGGTAGGGTGTCCAAAAGTTTGAGTTACTAGAATTTTTCATAGAATCTACGAAATCTTTACTACAGGTCGTAATACTGCAATGGGCCGCCTGATAAATCATAACTCAATATATTGAAAAGTTGATTTTTGGATCACTAACTTACGAATCCTAATCAACAGGCCGTGGATTATTTTACAAGTTGTATGTTGTCTCGTACATGGGCCTCAGGCTTGGAAATTTCACCAAGTCACCTGGGAATCTACGAGGCCTCATCTATGGGCTGTAGATCACTCTATGAGACATAGATGCCTTTCATGGTTTCTTCAAGAGATTTTTCTCGATCATTTTCCCGATTTTCTCTGTGCATCTTCTCAGAGTAGGTGGAAAGAATTAGGAGGTGTTACACTTTACAAGTGAGAAAGAAAGGTCAGCTTCTATCTTATATATCTATCCGTAGAAGGGTAAGAGTTGCAAAGTAAAAGTGCACCCTTTTCTTGAAATGTTTTTACTAGAAATTAATTTGCATTTTTCATTATATGTATTATGGGATATATAATGCTCTGGTAGAGTACATACACAACAAAGATTTTGTGATGAGAACATTTATTAATGGTGTTGAGATGCTAGTATCTGCTTCCATAATCCTGAATAGTGATTCTCAAAGTATGTCTATAATCTTTACATTCTTTTCTCATTTTCAATGATGATAAATATACTCTATAAAAAAATATATTATGTGATTATCATAGAGCTATCTTGTATCTTGTGGAACTACAAGGACTTCCTGTGGGGATTATTTTACTGCATCAGACAAGACACAAAGGGATGTGTTGAAGGCGCCAGCAACAAAGTGTAGGAAGAGTTGGCATTGTTGTCTCGACAACTACTTTCGGAAATGGCTTTGATTTCTAGCTTTTTAATAGAAACTACATTGTTTGCTACCTGCAATCTAGTTTGTGAATTTGTTAGTTGGCTATGTATAATAGGACAACTACATTCACGACATATATGTTTGGCTAAATTGAGTAACTTTGGACATAGTCTTTTCTAGCTTTATGTACTATTTATTTTAATTCTGGTCATAACAATGTAGCACCAGAGACTGTCTTGTTTTCACATTATTCTTTGACTTTATCTTTGTTGATAATAATTCAACTATTTGACTTGCTTGTTTTAGCTTATCTCGTATTATAAAAATTGAGTTGATATATGTCTTAATTTGACTGATTTGAGAGAGTTGAGTGCTATCACAGCTAAAAAAAAAGGACACACATCTTGATTTAACTGACTTTAGATAGTCGAGTGCCATCACAATCAATAAAAATTGAGTCATGATAATCACATGCAAATTTTAAGTAAATCATACTTTTTAAGTATACTCAGTATAAATAAACTCAATTTAAAATATCAAATTCAAACAATGTTGCTTGGGAGTTCCTCTTAACCGACATCCAATCCATCACCTTTAGTTTGGTGATGCACAACGAAAGCAACATCATTACCACACCTATCCTAAACTTGTCATGGTAAAGGATAATCAACTCTGTCATGGATCCATAGTAAATGTCCAACTTTTGGGACATGAGTCTCCAGAACGTGTTGTACGACTATCCTACGCTGGCAACGTAGTTCTATGAGTTAGAGTGGTTATTTACTCACTCCCAGCTCAGTGCTCAATATTCCTCCCAAGACTAAAACATACTCAACTCATCAATCAACTGAATCCTCATTACTCAGAAAATCAATCAAATCTCAACCTCATTAGGTTATCTCATCTCAACTCATCTTAGTTACTCATCTATTTAGTCAACAAATAAAGAAAATCAAACTCGACTCAAACTCAATGGTCAGACAAAAAATGAGGACAATCAAATCTGAAGTTTGGATAGAATGTCGTATTCGGAGGAACCATCTATGTTCCATTTGTAGATACTATTGGCATTGTAGTTATTTTGCATGTCATCAGATTTCTCTTCTAAGGTAACATCAAGATGGGTAGCTCTAGGATAGTACAATTTTTTGGTCTTCTCCAATTGGAATACTCAGATCTAACAGGAGTGACTTTAAGAGAGACCTCTTGTTCAGAGTCCTGATCAGAAACATCTTCTTATTAGACTTTAATTGACCAAGAAAACATTTCTTTGCAAGGGGTATCTGGAGCTAAGGACCTTTCTATTTCTGAAAGTCGACGTTAAAGGTCAAAAAAAGGAGGAAAATCATTAGCTGCTTTGTGAAATTGGAGTTCCTTAACAATTGCTCTAGCGATATCATAGGGCTTGAATAGAGGTACTAAGGAGGTAGAAGCCTCGGAAGGCTTGAAAGAAATAGTTGGTGTAGGCAAGGACGGTCTTGACACTAGAAATTCTTCAAGAGCATTTAAGTACTTATTAGTATAATGATTTTGTTCAACAATATTTTTTACTTCTTTTCCGCTAACAGCTTTTGATTCAGACCTCTTTTTAATAGGTGCTGCTACTATGGAGCTATCTGCAAAATACATTGTAAATCCTTGTAATGGAGGAAGCTTAGAAGTTAACTCTCCTCCATTAAGGGTTTTCCAAACTTTTGAAATATTTATTGATTTTGAAAAAGGGTAATGTAAAAGTGGTAACCTGCATAAGCTTCAAACTATTCAAAGAAATGATTTTTTTTTGGACGGAGTTTAAAATGTTGTAATAAATTTCTTGAAGATCTTTTCTTTTCTTATTTTTAAAATTATTGACAAACCAAGTTCTCTTCAAAATATTTTTGGATGAGTAAAACTCTTGTCTAAGTTTCTCTTTTTCAATTTGAAAATCTTGTGTCAAAACATCCAGTTCTGCACCTAAAGATGAATAGGTAGGGGATTTCAATGGGTCATCATTATCATTGATCACAAGGGTTTCCATAGAATAGCTGGTCTGAAAGATCTTTCAATCAAAATCAATTGTTTTAATCTTTGTAGGGAATGAAGAAACAAAGTGTCTTGTTATTTCAGAAGGGTTAGACGAGGAGGTGGAGACTCTTTGGTTAAGAGATCTCTTAAAAGAAATTGAGGCAGTCCCACTAGAAAATTGTTGAATCTGGGAGACGATAGTATTAGCTAGCTTCTTAGACTGGGTTGCATCCTGTAACAACCAGTTCTGAGGTAAGGAAACTTGATTCCAAGAAAGAGTCTTAGGCACATACAGATGAGATCGATGGAGATCTTTTTTGAAGAGTATAGTTTCACCTTTATTGCCACTTCTCATAGGTCTGATATTAAAGGCTGAACTTGTAGCTTTATATTGGACCCTATAATTGATTGCTACGGGGAGAGACCCAATTTTGGTGTTGAAATCGGAAGTCTTGACGTTCAGCATCAAAGAATCTAAGATGTTCATATCTTTGAGAGATACAGTGATATTTGGGAAACAATCAAAATAGATTTGACTACTACAAAGACTGGTTTCCCCCATTCCAAGGAGAGAGTCATTGAAATAAAAAACCTCGAGTCTCTAGGACAAAGAAGAAGAGAAGTATCTAGATGTCACGACCCAAGCCTAGGGCCTAGATGTGACACGACGAATGAGAAACCCAGAGGACCCCAAAAATGTCTCTTAGCATATCGTCACACATCCTTGGTTGCAGAAGCATACAAAAGATTTATACAAATAAAAGTAAGGGTAGCAAAACTAAGGGAGAAACTTGAATAATCATTGAAGTCAAAAGTCTAGAGTCAAGCTCATACATAATACATACCTTGTCCAACATACACCTTTAAAACATAGAAAGAGCGGGGGCCAAGCCAAAGTAACCGGTCTCATTCTCATAGTCAAAGATAACACAATATAGTGTCTCAATAGATACATAAGAGATAAAGACATAAAACAAAGTCCCCGAAGTGGAGGACTCACCCACAAGGTTGGAATAGCACCGCCTAGCCATGTGGAGGAGGAGGATGATCAACTCGGGCATCGGTTCCTACATGGTGATATCATGTAGGCAAGAGTATGGGTTAGTACGTTTGAATGTACTAAGTATGCGGGATGCAATGCAATAAGAGATAGCATTATAATCCAAAATGAAAGATGATAGACAATAGGCATATTATAGAAAAATGGCATGTATGAACAATGCATAAGTAAATCATGCTTAAGTATATCATGCTCATATAGAATATCATATGTGAAGAATGAGACCAAACAAGCTCTCCAAGGTATAAATCGCTTGGTGGTTGATGGTAGTCGTACCCCGCCATCCATGGTGATGAAGTATAAAACTCTCGCATGGTTGATGATGGTCACACCCCAAACTTCCATGGTGACGAAGTATAAATCCCTTGCATGTTTACCCAGGCTCTTTTCCCTCCGGATCGAGCATGGTTTATGCAACACTTTATATAGGACTTATCATAGTCTCTAATGCAATATCTCATGTAGGAATAAACATATACATAAGCTCATTTCATCATCATAACATAATTCATATCATATATCATGCTTTGGACCTTCAATTCCTCAAGAAACCATAACTAGACATTTTATCAAGTACCTTGGGGGTGTGTAATGGGGGTAAAAGAGCATGCAATTTAGAGATGAAATCATGTAGATAAATTAGTGGTAAAACCTTTAATCAACACCTTGCAATACCCCCAAGATATTCATATCAAAACCCCTTATCATTTCTAACAATAGATCAAAGATTTGAAGCTTAAAACATGCTTAGACAACCATAATTTCATGTATAAAAATCATTGTACTGTAAATTTCTCAATATTCAAGAACCATATGTAAAATCAAATTTCAATCATGCATTATTAAGTAAAAGAGGGTTTAGGCACCATGGGTGGAAGGACCCAATGGTTCAACACCACATACCTTAGCTTTTGTGAAGTTCCTGAAGAAGACTTTAATGGAGATTTGAAGCTTGGGTGAGATCCTTAAAGAAATCCTTGAGATTGACCTTGAGTTTGAGACTGAATTTAGGGTTAGAAATGTGTATAAGTGTTTGGGAAAATATTGGGGAATGTTTCGGGTTGATATGAGGGTGAAATAAGGCTAAGTATAGGTGAAAATACATTTGGAAAAACTTAGGTCCAACACTTAGAAAAATCTGGGCGAACTAGGAAAAGACAGTGTTGGAAACAACATCTCCGCATCATGGAGAGATTGCAGACCATCTCTGGTAATTTCACCAAGTGCAACTTTCATAATTCGATTCCTTTGCTTTAAATTTGAGGTTAGACCCTTGTCACCCTAATTGGGACCCCCTAAACAAAAATATGTAGTCGGATTTTTGAAATTCCAAATGGACTTTTAGATATATGGAAAACAAGTTTCTGGTTAATTTCGAGGCACGTTTTCGAGAACTTTTTGGAGTCATTTCAGTAGAGAAATTTTATTCTTCTTTTACTATTTTTGAAACCTATATAAATTCTCAAAATTCTTTCTATAGAGAAATACGATCAAAAGATTCTCAAATATTATTCTTAAATTCTTTCAAAAGAAGAGTACACAGTGATTGGCAAACCTTTGATCTTTGACCTATTTAAACAATGGGCCCTTCCTCGAGAAAAATTCACTTTTGGCATGTCTTTGGAGCAACTTATGTACATTCATAGACCCTTTTATATTTATGCTATCATAATTAATTATAATTAACATCCCCATATATGATGCAAATATAATATTAAGATACCGAATGGAGTATTACAGACAATTAAGTTCAGTCTTATATTATACCGACATGGTATTAATATATTGATGGATTGTCATACAGAACATACTTTATTTAGTGTTTAATAAGTGAGATTATAACTTTGATAATTTTCTCTTAATTGTTTTCTATTTATTTCTTAAATAAGATCTCAATCCCATATGATATGATATGGTATCAATATAACGGATTAAAAAAGAGCGCAATCTTGTGTAATACCGATATGATATCAATATATTGATGGAGTATCACGGAGGCTTAAGCTCAATCTTGTATGATACTGAAATGATATCAATATACTAACGATGTATCACAAATAATTAATTCATAACAGTAATACTACTTGGGCCACAAGGACTTGGACGAACATCCTTATACTTGTTGTGATTACTTGGACAATCCATCATTTTGTGGCCCACTTCCCCACAACTATAGAAAGCATTAGTAGCCCTCAAGCATGAGCCACCATGACCCTTACCACATATTGGATACATGGGTCTAAGCATCAGACCACTACCTTCTTGGGGCCTTGGGTAGTAATTCACAAATCGCCCACTAGGAACATGAGAAGAACCTTGGCCTTGGTGAAACTGGCCACCTTTGGTACTTTGTGAAATGACCTCAAAAAGTTTGGGAAAAATGTGCCTCGAAAGTGTCCGGAGTAATAAATTCCATATAACTCAAAATCCATGTACGATATCGAAAATCCGACTTCATATTCTTATTCAAGGGGTCAAAATTAGGGGAAAAGGTTCTAAGCCTGATTTTAGAACAACCGTAACAAAATTTGAAAATCCCATGGTGTAATTCTGAGTGATCCTTTCGCGTTGCCTCCATGACACGCACTGGCTGATTTTTGTGACTGTTTTGCTTACTTCGATCCAAGACTTTTAAGTCTTGGTCCTAAGTATTTCCAAACGTGTTTTTACATATACTTAGTCATAAGGTGGTGTGATTACTACCCAAGGCCCCAAGGTTCTGCAAAATTCAAGTCTCAAAATCTTCAAGCTTCAAGCCTCCAATTTCAATCTTCACCAAGAGATTCTCCAAAGCTAAGGTATATGGGTTTCAACCATTGGGTCCTTCCATACACAGTGCCCTAATCTCCTTTTTGTTTAATTTTCATGATTTAAAGTTGAATTTATAAATGGATTTACTTGTATGAACATGTGTATGAACTATGTTAAAGCTATGTGAAGTTGTGACTGTTTTGCTATGTTTTGAGCTATAAATCTTGGGTCTATTGTAAGATTTGATGATGAGTTTTGATGTATATTGATTGAGGGTATTGCAAGGTGTTGATTTATGGTTTTACAATGTATTTTCTTGCATGAGTTCATCTCTAAATTGCATGGTCTTGTGCCCTCATTACACACACGCCAAGCGTTTAATAAGATGTCCATATATGGTTTCTTGAGGAATTAAATGTCCAAAGCTTGAGATATGATATGAATGATGTTATGATGATGAAAGGAGCTTATGTATATGATAAATCCTATATAAAGATTTGCATTAGACCATGCCCAATATGGGGGGACTAAGAGTTTGGATAACCTAGATGGGGTTCCTACTCATCAACCTAGTGAGGGGTTTATACTTTACCACCTGGGTGATGGGGTAGCATCATCATCAGAGTTTCTACTCATTAACCTAGTGAGGGGTTTGTACATCACCACCTAAGTGATGGGCTGGCATCATCACCAACCTACCAAGGGGTTTGTACCTTGGAAAGCTAGCTTGGTCTCTTTTACATATATGATATCCTATATGAGCATGAGTTACTTAAGCATATTTTACTTATGCATTGATTATACATGCCATATTGTTATATTATGCCTATTGCCTATTGTTACACATTTTGATTATAATGCTTATCTCTTGTGCATTACATCCTACGTACTTAGTACATTCAAACGTACTAATGCATATTCCTGCCTATATGATATATCCATGTAGGTACCGGAGTCCAAGTTGATCATCTTTCTCCTCCAAGTGGCTAGATCGATACTACTCAAGCATATTGGTGAGTCCTCCATTTTGAGGACCTTAGTTTGTGTTGCTCTTATTATGTATTGAGACATTCTTCTTTATGTTCTATTTTGACTTTGAGGGTGAGTTCGGTTGCTTTGTCTTAGCCCCTGCTCTTATCTATGCATTCGAGGTGCTTATAGGATAAGTTATTTACCTATGATATAGGTTTGACTCTTGTCTCTTGATTATAATGTTATGCAAGCTTTTCCCTTAGTCCCTTTGCCCTATTCTCACTCTTTTATATCTTTTATATGCTTTCTTGAATAATGATTTGTAATGACAAGTTAAGAGGCTTCTTTGGGCTTCCTTCGGATTCCCTATTCGCTGTGTCACATCTAGGCCCTAGGCTTGATCATGACAAACTTGGTATCAGAGCACTAATTTGATAGATCTTCAGAGTCCAACACATCGCATCGATAAGAGTCCTATTAATGGTTGTGAAGTGCACCATAACTATGAGTAGGATACTACGAGGCATTTTAAGAAGTGTTTCCCTTATTCATGTTCTAAGTTGTTCTATAGAATTTTAGTGATTTTTTCCCCCTAATGATTGTTCATGGCTATGCTAGATCATGCCTAACACAAGAGAAAGATGGGCTCGAACTCCTGAGTAGCAACCTAGCAATGGTGAGCTCCACGATGCTCTCACTACGCTTTCCCAAGTTGTGGCCAACAAAGTCAATCAAGGGGCCCAAACCCCTCATCCTACTACCCTATCATCTAAGGTAAGAGACTTCATAAGGATGAATCCTCTGGCATTTTATGGGTCAAAGGGATGAAGATCCACAAGAATTCATTGATGAGGTCTACAAGATCTTGGATATCATGGATGTTGGGGCGAATGAAAAGGCGGAGTTAGCGGCATACCAACTCAAAGGGGTAGCCAAAATATGGTATGATCAATGTAATGTGGAAAAGGGAAATGGTATTGTGGTGCTTTGGGAGGAGTTCAAATTAGTTTTTCTTAATCGATTTTTCCCTCCTGAGCTTAGGGAAGCTAAGTTGGTAGAGTTCATGAACTTGAAACAAGGTGCTACGAGTGTGAGGGAGTATGCCTTGAAGTTCAATCAACTTTCAAATTATGCTCCTCATTTAGTGGCCAACCCTAGATTTAGGATGAATAAGTTCGTGATGGGGGTCTCCGACTCAGTGAGTGAAGAATATTGGTCCACCATGCTAATTAGTGACAAAGACTTGTCTCGATTGATGGCATATTCTGAACAAATGGAGGAATAAAAGTTGAGGAAGAGAAGGGGCCATGAGGCCAAGAGGGCCCGTTTTGAGGGTAAGCTCCAAAGGGGTGGCCGGTTCCATCAAGGCCAAAGATTTTCTCATGCTACTAATAGGGGGTTTGCCAGTGACTTCCCTAGGCCTCATGGTGTTGGTGGTGTCGCTCCTATTGATATGTGTCCTAATTATGGAAAGATTCATAGGGGCCCATGTTAGAAGGGTCTAATGCATGCTTTGATTATGAGGAGCTTGGTCACAAAAAGATAGATTGTCCAAGAAACCGTGGGAAAGGCTGGGGTACAATGCGGTCCCATTGGGTAGAGGTGGTCTTCAAGGTGGTGCCCCAAGGCACAATTAGTTTTTTGCTCTTCATGGGAGGCAAAGGGTTGGTTAGATTCCCGATGTTGTTACTGGTATGTTGAAAATCATTGACTTTGATATATATGCTTTGATTCATCCAGGTTCTACCCTTTCTTTTGTTACCCCTTTTGTTGCTAAAAAGTTTCATTTTGAGTTTGAGTTGTTGCACGAGTCTTACAAGTTTCTACTCCTATTGGTGCATCCATTGTTGCTAGCAAGGTGTATAAAAATTGTCCGATTTGCATCTTGCATAAAATCTTGTCTTTTGATCTTGTTGAGTTGGATATGGTTGATTTTGATGTTATTCTTGGGATGGATTGATTGCATGCATACTGTGCTTCTATTTATTGTAGAACCCATGGTTCAAGTTTCAATTCCCTAATGAACCCGTCCTTGAGTGAGAGAGTCATGATGTGGTGGTAAAAGGTAGGTTCATCTCTTGTATTAAAGCCTGTAAGTTGATCTCCAAGGGGTGTTTGTATCATCTTATGAGGGTTAAATGTGTAGAGTCCAAAGTCCTTTCTATAGTGTCGGTTCTGGTTTGTAAATGAGTTCCTTGATGTCTTCCCATAAGACCTTCCCGGTGTCCCTCTTAAAAGGGAGATAGATTTTGGCATAAATGTCCTTCCCGATATTCAACCCATCTCCATTCCCCTAACCGTATGGCCCCGAGGGAGTTGAATAAAGGAAAAATTGAAAGATTTGTTGGAGAAAGGATTTATTAGGCCAAGCCAATCACCTTGGCGTGCACCGATGTAGTTTATAAAAATGGACGGGGCACTTAGAATGTGCATTGGCTATCGGCAACTCCATAGGGTCACTATCAAGAATAGGCATACTCTTCCAAGGATTAATGATTTTTTTAACCTATTGTAAGGGGTTAGCTTTTTCTATAAGATTGATCTTCAGTCTGAGTATCATCAAGTGAGGTTGAGGAAGTAAGATATTCCTAAGATGGCCTACCGGACTATATATGGGCATTTTGAGTTTGTTGTGATGTCATTTGGATTGACCAATGCACCAGCCATTTTCATGGACCTAATGAATAGGTTCTTCAAACCCTACCTTGATTCCTTTGTTGTGGTCTTCATTGATAATATTTTGATCTATTCACATAGTAGGGAGGAGCATATGGGTTATTTAAGGGTGGTGTTGCAAATATTGAGGGAGGAAAAATTATATGCCAAATATGAAATGAGTGAATTTTGGTTGAAGTTGGTTTCATTCTTGGGGCATGTGGTGTCGAGAGATGGTATTAAGGTGGATCTGAAGAAGACCGATGTGATTAGAAATTGGCCTACCATTGACCCCATTGGATATTCGGAGTTTCTTGGGCCTTACGGGTTACTATAGAATGTTTGTGAATAGGTTCTCTTCCATTGCTTCCCCTATGATAAAATTGACTCAAAAGAAGGTTAAGTTTGTGTGGATCGATGAGTGTGAGAGGAGCTTCCAAACATTAAAAGATAAGCTTGTGTCCGCTCCTATATTGTCACTATCGGATGGGATTGAGGGATTCATTGTGTATTGTGAAGCTTCTAAAGTTGGGTTTGGGTTGTGTGATAATGCAAAATGGTAAGGTGATAACCTATGCTTCTACAAAACTCAATGTGCATGAGAGGAACTACCCTACCAATGATCTTGAATTGGCCGTTGTGGTGTGTGCACTAAAGATTTGGCATCATTATTCGTATAGGGTGTATGTTGATGTGTTCGCCGATCATAAGAGCCTCCAATTTGTCTACACTGAAAATGTTCTCAACTTGAGACAAAGAAGGTGGCTAGAAATTCTTAATGACTATAACATGAGTGTGCATTACCATCCCGGTAAGGCAAATGTTATGGCAGATGCTTTATGTCAAGCCCAAAGTCCTGCTAAGGTGGATTGGTACCGATAAGGCTCTGGAGAACGAACCTTTATCCATGCGCTTTCTATACATACTATAATGGATTTCTTCATTCATCATGCTTTCAAGAAAGTAAATAGTAATAACAAGCCAAAGAAAAATACATATGACTAGGCCATTGGGGCCACATTGTCTAAAGTATGAGACATGATCACACTTTAACTTACATAGTCTACAAAGCCTCTAGATAAGGAAAAATATCTGATAAGGGTCGGGACAAGCCTAAACAAACTAAAGAGAAAGGAGAAAAATGGGCAGCAAAGGCCCTTCAATTTTGAGCCCCTTAAGACCCAAGTGAAAGGGGCAAAATGGTACATTACTCACTTGATAAAACAAGGCCTAAAATGTAAAAGAAATTCTGTCAAAGAAATCCTTTAACAGGGCTTACAAAAAGTACCTTTATTAAACTCAATCAATGCAAGATGATCATACCAACTACCCTTAAACTCCAAAACACAAGCTCTAAGCATATCCTCAAGTGTTTGGATAGCTCTTTTGGATTGGCCATCCGTTTGAGGGTGAAAGGTCATACTAAGCTTTACCTTGGTTCTAAGTCCTCTTTCGCAGGATGTCCAAAAGTATGAAGTGAATTGAGCACCACGATCCTATATGATAGACAGGGGCATCCTATGCAATCTCACCAACTCATGAATGTACAACTTACCATACTTGTCGGCACCACAAGTAGTCTTAACCGGTAGGATATGAGCCGACTTTGTTATTCTATCAACCACAACCCAAATAGAATCAAAACCCTTTCTAGTCTTAGGCAACCTAACCACAAAATCTATGTTAATTTCCTCCCACTTCCAACTAGGAATCTCTATATCTTGGTGTAGGCCATCCGACATTTGGTGTTCGGCTTTCATTTGTTGGAAACTGTGACCATCGGATACAAATTTGGCAATGTCTTTCTTTAAGCCTCCTCACCAAAACACACCCCTCAAATCTCTATACATCTTGGTAGAACTGGGGTAAATAGAATAAGAAGAATTATGATCCTCATCAAGGATCTTCTCTCTCAAGTCATCAATACAAGGCACATTCAACCTACCTTAGTACCTAAGGGCACCTTCTCCCCCAAAGGAGAAAACCTCCACCTTTCCCTCTCTCACCAAAACTTTCAATTCTAATAAGGAAGGATAAAGATCTTGCTTTGTTTTCACCTCATCAACCAAGGAAGACTTTGAACCATCATCAACAACAATACCACCATTATCAACCTATTCCAACCTAACCCCCAACCTAGCCAACCGATGGACCTCTCTAGTTACCTCTTTGCCTCCACCATCAATATGAGCTAGGCTACCCATCGATACCCCACTCAAAGCATCCGCCACAACATTAGCCTTACTGGGATGATAAGCACACTCATATAATAATCCTTAAGAAGCTCCAACCACCTTTGTTGCCTCAAGTTGAGATCCTTTTGAGTGAACACATATTGGAGACTCTTATGATTGGTAAACACATCAACATTCACTCCATACAAATAATGATACCAAATCTTCAAAGCAAAAACCACGGTGGCCAATTCAAGATCATGAGTAGGATAATTCTTTTCATGCACTTTGAGTTTCCTAGAAGCATAGGCTATCATCTTATCATTTTACGTCAAAAAAAAAAACCAAACCACTTCAGGAGGCATCACAATACACAACAAACCCTTCCAACCATTTCGGTAGAGAAAAAATAGGAGCGGACACAAGCTTAGTTTCAAAGTTTGGAAAATCTTTTCACACTCATCGGTCCGCATAAATTTAGCCTTCTTTTAAGTCAACTTAGTCATGGGAGAAGAAATAGAAGAGAACCCATTCACAAACCTCCGATAGTAACCCATAAGCCCAAGAAGCGTCTATTATCCGATGGAGTCAATGGTCTAGGCCAATTTCTAATCATATCCGTCTTCTTAGGATCCACCTTAGTACCATCTCCAAATACCACATGACCTTGAAAAACAACTTCTTTCAACCAAAATTCACACTTCTCATATTTAGCATACAACATCTCTTCCCTCAATCTTTATAGCAATACCCTTAAATGAGCCACATGCTCCTCCTCACTATGAGAATAGATCAAAATATCATTAATGAAGACCACCACAAACAAATCAAGGTAGGGTTTGAAGACCTTATTCATAAAATCCATGAAGATAGCCTGTGGATTGGTCAACCCAAAAGACATAACCATAAATTCATAATGCCCATACCTAGCCCGGAATGTTTTCTTGGGAAAGTCACACTCCCTTACCTTCACTTGATGATACCCGGACCGAAGATCAATCTTGGAGAAGTGACTAGCCCCTTGAAGTTGGTTAAACAAATCACCAATTCTTGGGAGAGGGTACTTATTCTTGATGGTAGCCTATTATGTTGCCAGTAGTCAATAAACCTTCTAATAGACCCATCCTTCTTCACAAACATCACCAGTGAACCCCAAGTTGATTGACTAGGACTAATAAAATCCTTCTCCAACAAATCTCTCAATTGCTCTCTCAATTCCTTTAACTCTATCATGGCCATACGATACGGGGGAATAGAAATGGGTTGAGTATCAGGGAGGAGGTCTATGCCAAAATCTATTTTCCTTTCGGAAGGAACACCGGGAAGGTCATCTGGAAAGATATCAAGGAATTCATTTACCACTGGAACCAAGTCTATAGAAAGGACCTTGAACTCAACATCCATAACCCTCACAAGATGATAGAGGCACCCCTTAGAGATCAACTTTTATGCTTTAATGCAAGAGATAAACCTACCCTCGACCACCACATCATGACTCTTCCACTCAAGGACAGGTTCATTTGGGAATTGAAACTTGACCCTATGAGTTCTACAATCAATAGACACATAGTATGTATGCAACCAATCCACCCTAAGAATAACATCAAAATCAACCATATCCAACTCAACAAGATCACAAGGAAATATTTTATGCAAGATGCAAATGGGACAATTTCTATAGACTTTTCTAGCAACAATAAATGCACCGATGGGAGTAGACACCTCATAAGACTCACACAACAATTCAGGCTCAACATGAAATTTTTTGGCCATAAAAGGGGCAACAAAAGAAAAAATGGTACCCGGGTCTATTAATGCATACACATCAAAATTAAAGACTTTTAACATACCAATGATGACGTTAGGCACCTCATCAACCCCTTGTCTCCCTTGGAGTGCACAAAACTGGTTGTTCCTTAGGGCTCCACTTTGTTGACCTCCTCTCCCCAAAGGAACTCACCACAGCCTTGTAGATGAATATCCTTACCCTTATTTCGGTTACAAGGAAAATTCATCATCTTGTGGCCTATTTTCTCACAACTATAGAAAGCATTAGTAGCCTTCAAGCATGGCCACCATGACCTTTACCACAATTTGGACACATACCATTACGCCCCATATCACCATCACCTTGGACCCTGGGGTAGTCATTGGAAAACCTCCTATTAGGAGTATAAGAAGACCCTTGACCTTGAAGAAATAGACCACCTTTGAGACCTTGGAACTTACCATCAAAACGGGCCCTCTTGACCATATTACCCCTTCTCTTTCTCAACTTCTCCCCCTTCAATTGTTTGGCATAAGTCATAAGGTGGGACAAGTCTGTGTCACCTATTAACATGGCGGTACAACATTCTTCACTCACCAAATTGGAGACACCCATCACAACCTTATTCATTGTAGATCTTGGGTCGACAACCAAGTGGGGAGCATATTTTGAGAGTTAGTTGAACTTGAGGGCACACTCCCTTACACTCATAGACCCTAGCTTCAAATTCATGAACTCCATCATTTTTACCTCTCTAAGCTCAAGAGGAAAGAACTGGTTGAGGAAATCCTCCTTAAACTCCTCCCATAAGGCCACATTGTTGTTTCCCTTCTCCTTCTTCCGTTGTGTGTACCATATTTGCGCCACCCCCTTGAGATGGTAAGGTGCCAACTCTGCCTTCTCTTCCAACCCCACACCCATGATAGCCAACACTTTGCAAACCTCATCAATAAACTCTTAAGGGTCCTCATCCACTTTAGACCCATTGACCTCCGGTGGGTTCACCCTCATAAGGTCCCTCACTCGAGATGCTAGAGTAAGAGCATGAGTGGATTGGGCCCCTTGGTTGACTTGGTTAGCCATAAATTGAGCTAGCAAAGTGAGAGCATCTCGGAGCTCTCCATGAATCGGTTGTTCCTCGGGTGTGTGAGCTCTTCTTCCTCTTGTGTTAGGCATGATCTAGCATAACAAAGAACAATCATTAGAGGGGAAAGATTACCTTAACTTCTATAGCACGATATAGACCATGAAGAAGGGGAAGATTTCCTAAAATGTCTCATAGCCTCTTACTCATAGTTGTGGTGTGCAACACAACCATGAATAAGATTCTAATCAATGCAGTGTGTTGGATGCCGAGGACCATTAACAACCTAGTGCTCTGATACCAAGTTTGTACTAACCCAAGCCTAGGTTCTAGATGTGACACGATGCGCAGGGACCTGAAGGGACCCTAAGAAATCCTCTTAATCTATCATTACACATCTTTGGTCATGGAAGCAATTGAATAATGATAAGGAATAGTAAATAGGGATAAACGGGGATGTGAGACATCTTTCATATCATAAAACATCAAGAGAGTCAAGAGAAATCAAACTTATGGAATCATTCCATAACGTGTCTAACAATACCTCTAAACATAGAAGTTAGCGGGGACCAAGACAAGCAACCGAGTTCACCCTCATAGTCCTAAGTAGCCAATATAAAAAGGAGTCAATACATAGCATAATGTGACACCCCATAACTCTATGCTATTATTTATCCATGTTTCAAGACTCATTTGGTCAGGTTTAGGGTGTATTAGGTTCATGGAAGACTCCTAGTACCTAAACGAATCCAAGACTCCTCTAAGAGTTGAGTTTTGGGTGATGGTTCATGCAAGGGTGAAATTTAAACAAGCATAACTCTTTATATATTTGGAACTTGGTGGCCCATGACATGTCGAATAAAAGTCCTTTGAGTTATCTTTGCAACACACTTGGTCTCAGCTTATTCCAATGTCGGATGAAGGAGTTATGACAGTTTTTATGAGACCCTCTCGTGTAGTGAAGCCCCATGGTCACCCATATGGGTAGTGTAGCCTTGTACGTATCGTGGGAAATGTTTGTGGCTAGAAAATGGCGTGGTGAGGCTATGTCTTGGTCCACGACCAGTGGAATGGTTCGTGTGACTCGGCACTGGTCGTGAGGAGAGGCATGGAGGTGTTTTAGGAGGCTTGGCTAGGCGTGGGTGGCATTGGAAGCTAAGGCATGGGCCGCGACTACATTGTATGGCTCATTTTAAGGGCTATAGGCCGTGGCACCTAGGCGTGTGGTGGCCAACAACATCTTCGTCTAAGTGAGGTGGGATGGACCAGTAAGCGATTCGTGTAACACTAAATGGTCAGTGAAAGTGGCCTTCAAAGTGACATCGATGCTAACTTTTTCTCAAGTGTTCCAATTCTATTTTTTTATCTAAGTCTTGTCTCACGGGCACTCCACACGACCCGTGGAGAGCCAAAAGGCCAGTCAAGTCTCCAATGAGATGACACTTTGCCAATTTTTCCATACGTTTACTTATGGCATCTCCGTATATTTTAATTACTCTAATGCCCTTTTTAGACTTCCAATGCTATCTTAACCTTCCTAAAAGACCTGAAAAATATTCCAAAGGGTAACTCATTACTATCATCTCAAACACACTCTCAACTCTTTCAAAAGCCTCGATCAAGATCCAATTCAATTTCAAGGAAACCCAAGAACAAGATTGGATTCAAGGATCATTTCCAAGCCTCCATTTTTCCCAATCTCAATTCAAAGCAACTCTAGGCCTAAGGTATATGGGTTTCTTTCGTGGGTTCCTTTCACCAATGATACCTAAGATTCCTTTTCCTAAATTGTATGATTTAAAGTTAATTTTACAAATGGATTTACTAGTATGAACATGTCTATAAATTGTGTTAAAGCTATGTAAAGTCGTGACTATTTTGCTATGTTGTGAGCTATATATCTTGGAACTATTGTAAGTTTTGATCAGGGGCCTTGATGTGATGTCTTGGGGGTGTTGCAAGGTGTTGATTAAAGAATTTACCACTTATTTTGCTATATGATTTCATCTCTAAATTTCATGCTCTTTTACCCCCATTACACCCCCCTCCCAAGGTGTTTGATTAAATGTCCAGTTATGGTTTATTGAGGAATTGAAGGTCCAAAGCATGTCTTATGTTATGAATAATGTTATGATGATGAAAGAAGAATATATATATGATGTTAAGATGATGATAAAAAGAAAGTATGCATATGATATCTCTCTATATAGTGTTGGATTGACCATAGCCAATTGAGGGGTATGCCTCAATCACCATGGGAGGTAGGGTGTGACCATCCTCTAAACTATCAAGGGGTTTGTACAATGGCATCTAGGTGATGGGGAAACATCATCACCAACCTACTAAGGGATTTGTACTTTGGAAATCTAGCTTGGTCTTTTCTACACATATGTTATCCCATATATGCATGAGTTACTTAAGCATGTTTGACCTAAGTATTAATCATACATGTAATATTTGTTATATTATGCCTATTGCCTATTGTTATGCATTTTGATTATGATGCATATCTCTTGTAGCATTGCATCCTACATACTTAGTACATTCAAACATACTAATGCATACTCTTGCCTACATAATATCACCATGTAGGATCCAGAGTCCCTATTGAGCATCCACCTCTACGTGGCTAGTACGACCATCTCAAGATAGTTAGTGACTCCTCCATTCCAGGGACCTAGTTTGTGAACTCTTGCAATGTATAAGACATTATTGTCCTTAATGTATTGACCTTGTTGACTATGAGGGTGAACTCGGTTATATGTCTTGGCCCCCGCTCTTATCTATGTTGTAGAGATGTCGTTGGATAAAGCTATGTATCTATGCTATGAGTTTATTCTAGTATCTCTTGATTCTATGCTATGGCAAGTTCTCTCTTAGCCCCTTTGCCTTATTTCCATTCTTCAAATGACTTTAATTTGCTTCCGCGACCAAGGATGTGTAATGATATGCTACAAGGCTCATTTGGGGACCCTTCGAGTTCACCATTCGCCAGTCACATCTAGGCTCTTGGCTTGGGTCGTGACATAGATGGTATCAGAGCACTAGGTTGATAGATCCTTAGAGTCCAACATACCCCATCAATAAGAGTCTTATTCATGTTTATGTATGCACCACAATTATGAGTAGGAGACTGTGAGACGTTTTAGGAAATGTTTCCCTTCTTCATAGTCTATGTTGTGCTTTAAAAGTGAGATAGAGCTTCCCCTCCCCCTAATGAATGTTCTTTGCTCTTCTAGTTGATCATGCCGCTTCAAAGTGAAAGGCAATGGAAGGTAAGTTGAAGGTTTTGGTTTTGATGGATCCGAGTTTCATTATTTCTTTCATTATTCTTTTGGTTGCTAGTGGGTTTCTTGTGTGTCCCGAGTTGTGATTTGAACCTTTGGTGTCTATCTCTTGGTTGAGAATATGGTTGCTAGAAAGTCCATAAGTGTTGATCCATGTTCATCTTGCATTAGGTTTTTCCTTGTGACTTGTTGGAGTTAGTGTGGTGGTTTGTGGTGTTATACTTAGGATGGAATAGTTGCATGCATATTGTGTCTTCGTGGAGATTAGTTGATTTATGCATTGGCTATGTTTAAGGGTCTCTGGAATAGGGTTTTAAAACTCTACCTTTATATGTTTGTGGTGGTCTCTATTAATGAGGTATTGTGTAGAGCTTGAAGTATTTGGTGATAGTGTTGCGAGTCTTGGAGGATGAGATGTTTTTTACTAAAAGATGATAAGTGTGTTTTGTGAATAACAAGAAGGTGATTAGAATTCTTTAAGGATTATGATATAAGTGTGCTTTAGTTCTTTCTTTCGGTATGGCTAGCATTGTCGTTGGTGCTCTAACTAGGTTGACTATGGGTAGGTTAGCATATGTGGATAATAGTGGCAAAGAGGAGACTAGTAGGGTACATCGGTTGGCTAGGTTGGAAGTGGGTTAAGGGAAGTTGGGAATGGTAGTATAGTGTCTTTGGTGGTTCCGAATCTTATTGGGTTAAGAGGTCTAAATTAGGCAAGGTGTTGATTCCGCCTTATTAGAGTTGGAAGTTTTGGGTAAGAAGATGAAAGAGTGGAGGTTGTCTCCCAAGGGGGAGATGGTGGTTATGGTACCATGTGGGTTAGGTGTGTTTAAGGTTGACAATTGAGTTAAGGACTGTGAGTCCTTATAAAGTGTAGAGGGAGGTTGGTAAGGTTGTATAAGTTTGGGAATGGCCTATGGAAAGGAGTATGGTTCGTCCGGTTCTTTATGCTTCTAGGTGGATGGGATGTGTTGGTGACTCTAGAGCTATAGTACTCCTTGAAATTGTGGATGATGTGGAGGACAAGTTGGCTTAAAGGAATATTCCAGTGGAGGTGTTGGATGGATGAGTGGAAAAGTTGGTTAATGAGGATATGGTGTTCGTCAAGGACCTTTTGGGGGAGTCATCTATTTGTATGTGTTTCTCGGGGAGCTGGTGCGGGCATGGAGAAGCAATATCCATATCTCTTTCATTCTATTCAAGCTTATGATGACATGTCAAGTCCTTTTTATAATTCCAAGTCTCAAGTTTCTACCCTTATGTCATTGCATACATTCATGTTCATGTTAATAAGATTACGAGGATTTTGATGTACATGTTTAAATTTCCTTGGAAATCATGTTTATGTGCATTGTTGTATTCATGTTCTAGTAAAAAAAATCTTCATGACTACTTTCCCTGTGTACGTTTTCCTCACATTCGGGGATGAATGTTTCCAAGGGGGAGATATTGTGACACCTCGTAACTCATATGCTCTTACGTATCCATGTTTCAAGCCTTATTTGGTCAGGTTTGGGGTGTATTAGGCTCATGGGAGACTCCTAGTACCTAAACAAGTCCAAGACGTCTCTAAGGGTTGGGTTTTGGGTGATGGCTCATGCAAGGGTCAACTTTAAACTAGTATAACTCTTAGTATATATGGAACTGGGTGGCCACCTCTATGTCAAATGAAAGCCCTTTGAGTTATCTTTGCAATGCTCTTGGTTTAACATCATTCCAATTTTGGATGAAGGAGTTATGACCGTCTTCGTGAGATCCTACGGTGTAGTGAAGCCCCACGGGCACCCATACGGGCAATGTGGCCTTGTATGGGTTGTGGGAAATGTTTGGGGCTGGAAAATGGCGTGGTGAGGCTAAGTATTTGTCCACTACCAGTGGCATGGATCGTGTGACTCACCACTGGTCGTGAGGAGAGGCGTAGAGGTTTTTTAGGAGGCTTCGCTAGGCGTGGGTGGCATTGGAAACTAAGGCATGGGCCACGACTGCCTTGTAAGGCTCGTGTGAAGGGGTATGGGCCGTGGCACCTAGGCGTGTGGTGGCTAGCAACATCTTCATCTAAGTGAGGTGGGACAGACCAGTAAACAGTCTGTGTAACACTACATGGTTCGTGAAAGTGGTCGTCAAAGTGATGTTGATGCTAATTTTTTCTCAAGTGTTCCAATTCCATTTTTCTGTCTATGTCTTGTCTCACGGGCACTCCACATGACCCGTGGAGTGCCACAAGGCCAGTCAAGTCTCCAGTGAGATGACACTTTGTCAAATTTTCCATTCGTTCACTTATGGCATCTCCGTATATTTTAATTACTCTAATTCACTTTTTAGACTTCCAATGCTATCTTAACCTTCCTAAAAGACCTAAACAATATTCCAATGGATCAAACTCATTACTCTCATCCCAAATACACTCTAAACTCTCTTAAAAGCCTTGATCAAGCTCCAATTCAATTTCAAGGAAACCCAAGAACAAGACTGGATTCAAGGATCATTTCCAAGCCTCCATTCTTCCCAATCTCAATTCAAAGCAACTCTAGACCTAAGGTATGTGGTTTTCTTTCATGGGTTCCTTTCACCCATGATTCCCAAGCTTCCTTTTCCTAAATTGCATGATTTAAAGTTGAGTTTACAAATGGCTTTACTAGTATGAACATGTCTATGAACTATGTTAAAGCTATGTAAAGTTTAGACTATTTTGCTATATTGTGAGCTATATTTCTTGGATCTATTGTAAGTTTTGATGAGGGGTTTTGATGAGAATGTATTAGGGGTGTTACAAGGTGTTGATCAAATGTTTTACCACTGATTTTCCTACATGATTTCATCTCTAAATTTCATACTCTTTTAACCTTATTACACACCTCAAAGGTGTTTTATAAAATGTCTGGATATGGTTTATTGAGGAATTGAAAGTCCAAAGCATGTCTTGTGTTATGAATGATGTTATAATGGTGAAAGAGGAGTATGTATATGATGTTATAATAATGATAAAAGGAAAGTATGCATATGATATCTCTCCATATATTGTTGGATTGACCATAGCCAATTGAGGGTTATGCCCCAATCATCATGGGAGGTAGGGTGTAACCATCCTCTAACCTATTAAGGGGTTTGTACCTTGGCACCTAGGCGATGGGGAGGCATCATCACTAACCTACCAAGAGTTTTGTAATTTGGAAATATAGCTTGGTCTTTTCTACACATATGCTATCCTATATAAGCATGAGTTACTTATGCAGGTTTTCCTTAAACTTTGATCATACATGCAATATTGTTATATTATGCCTATTGCCTGTTGTTATGCATTTTGATTAGACGTCTATCTCTTGTAGCATTGCATCCTACATACTTAGTATATTCAAACATACTAACGCATACTCTTGCCTACATGATATCACCATGTAGAAACCGGAGTCCCTTTTGAGCATCCTCCTTCACGTGGCTAGTACGACCTTCACCAGATAGTTGGTGAGTCCTCCATTCCGAGGACCTAGTTTGTGAACTCTTGCAATGTATAAGACATTATTGTCCTTGATGTATTGGTCTTTTTTACTATGAGGGTGAGCCCGGATATATGTCTTGTCCCCCGCTCTTATCTATGTAGTAGAAGTGTCGTTGGACAAAGCTATGTATTTATGCTATGAGTTGATTCTATTATCTCTTGATCCTATGCTATGACAAGTTCTCCCTTAACCCCTTTGCCCTTATTTCCATTCTTCAAATATCTTTTAATTGCTTCCGTGACCATGGATGCTTAATGATATGCAACGAGGCTCATTTTGGGTCCCTTCCGGTTCCCCATTCGTCTGTCACATCTACGCCCTAGGCTTGGGTCGTGACGCATAATCAAGACAAGAATGTCCTTGGAGTTGAGGACTCACCAACTTGCTTTGAGAGAAATCGTACTTGCCACGTGGAGGAGGAGGATGAACAAGTGGAGCTCCGGTCCCTATGGTAACATCATGTAGGCGTAGAGTATGTGTTAGTATGTTTAAATGTAAAAAGTATGTAGGATCCAATGCAACAAGAGATAGACAACATAATCGAAATGCATATTTAGGCAATAAATGAGCATGTAATAATATGCATGCATGAATGATACTTGTAGTAAATATGCTTACATAGAATATTTTTCATGTGTAGGAAGAGACCAACGATCAAGGCCTACCACCCCTTTGACGAGGCGATTGAGTTATAACCCTCCCCCCCAATATGGTTGCACGAGCCTACTACCCCCTGAGTGAGGTGGATGAGGTACAAACCCGCCAACATGGTTGCACGAGCCTACTACCTTCTGAGAGAGGCAATTGAGGTATAAACCCCAACATTGTTGCACAGGCCTATTACCTCCTAAGCGAAGCAATTGAGGTACAAACCCTCCGACATGGTTGTACGGGCCTACTACCTCACGAGCAAGGCAATTGAGGTATAAACCCTCTAACATGGTTGTTCGGGCCTAACCCCCCCCCCCCCCCCCCCCCCCCCCCCCCCGCCGCGCCCCCCCCCCATCCGCCATCATCCACCTGTCTCTAATCCCCCCACCCCCCTCCCCCCCCCATATA